>JAULBW010051214.1:0-55979 GCA_032358265.1 Vaucheria bursata
CAAAATTGAGAGTAATTGGAAAGCTACTCAGTGCATCGTTAATCCAACCTCTCATTTTGAATATTTCCATGTACTATGATAAGGTAGAACAAAGGGGTTCTACTCTATAATATGTAGGCATACAAAGATATCACGGTACACCAGCGTACCATCTGGACACCGGTCTGGCATGAGTCCTTTTTGTTCGAACTGAAAATTTGCATACTGAGTTTTTTAACTCGCTGATGATGGTGGTATTACGCGTTTCGGATAAAAACAAATTCATAAATATTGTAGAGTTAAAGACTGAATTGATCAAGTTTAATTTTGCAATAATTGAAGAATGAAAGTTAGTTTCGAGATTGATGCTAAAAATTGTTGGGTACAAATGAACAAATAAAAAGATTCAGCATTACATTTTATGGATTTACCAGTGCACCACCAGTATCTTTACATCTTACCTCCAAAACTGAAATGCACAAGGTAATTGCCCTTAGCGCATCAGTAGGTCTAGCTACCCTCGATTCGTCTTCCAATACAATAGTTTTTCTTAAATAGGACCTGAAGAACGCATCGACACGACTTCGAATCTCTTCTTTTGGCACAATTAGCCTATCATGGGCCACAAGGCCAATACTTTTAATCCCTTTACCACGTCCAATTGAATTGAAGCTGTCTAGAAGATGTGATATGCAACGCTGGAGACCTACAAGACTCTGAAGTTTGTCGTGCACCTCGCCACTGAAAACACAAGAAAAAAATGTTTAATAGAAAAATACACTGAAAATTCGCTTGAAATAAAGAAATTAGTAATAAAACAAATGCCTCACAAAATCTAATATATAATATGTCTAAGGGGGTATTCCGTTTAAATCAGCAAAAGTAGATGAAATTTTGAAGCCTACAGTTTTGGAGGTTATGATGATATGAGTAACCTGGTAGAAATTTTGCTGTATCTTTTTTGAGCAAAAAATGGCTCCAGCACAGTGAGGGAGGATGCATAAGACGATCACTGTGCAACGAGGGAGGTGGGGTAAGGAAGCCCAAGTGTTAGCGAGCGGCTGATGCGCCAGTATGTTATAAATACAAAACATCTCTATATAATGTAGATTTTTTAATGAAAGTTGCGAGGTTGAAATGAAACACTCTTCCTAATCAACCAGAAAGTAATATTTTTGTGCAATATACTACAAAAAAATGTTTGGACAGAGATAGAAAAGCCAGTAAGAAAAAATGACATTAAAGGCAATAGAATATTCATAGACCACTTTAACTTGAATATGAATATAGTCGATTGCTATTGGCTCATAGTCTTCTAATAAGTATACTATATTCTAGGCTAGTCAGCTTAAAAATACTCATACAGTTCTTGTCGAATATAATAGAATTTGCTTATAACAAATTTCATTTGTAACTAATTGGATAAAAAGCCATATGCACCAAGTGTAAGTTCAGATTTTCGGACACAGCGAATTTCGGCTTTCTATCAGATATTAATTAAAATCAACTTTGGCTATAGCAACTAAATTCAGTGGTCCCAACCGATTCATTTTTGTATCCAATTTTAACTGAGGAATTGCGCATATAAAATTCAAAACTATCGAATTTATTCGATACATCCAAAATCTTAAGCTAAGTTTAGATGCAATATGAGCTTTTCATCGTTTTTCATAAGAAAAGTTCCAAAAAACGAATTCATTATAGATAATCTTAAGTTTACTGTGCTGAAATGAATACAACATGTTCAAGAACAATTTCCAATCTTTTGGACTTGCCTACTCTCATTCCCTGGTAGAGGTTCCTCCATAGGAGACTGGGATGCTTGCATTCCTCTCCTAGCTTTCGAAGCTGCCTGAGATCTCTCATATCTGCAATGCAAAAACTATTTTCGACGCACATGTACTACTAAAATACAATACAACACTGAACAAAATACTTTAATTTTTGCTCAAATTTATTCAGTAGAATAAAATCAAGGAGAAAAAATATGTAGGCAACTAAGTGTAACCTTTCAACTATAGTGAAAGTAAAAACAAGTACAATATAGAATACCACAATCAAATTCAGTGAAAGTGTATAATATGCCAATAATTTATTTCATACTTCTTTCAACCTTTCGGAAATCATTCTGGACTGTAACCTTTTATGAAAATAAACTCATTATGAGCTGAAAAGGTCATGAAAATATATAATTGCCTATTCGAATCTTCTACCATTGCTGACAAGTGCACTACTTTAAAAACTTTAATTTTTATTGGCACATTCTTTTTGATGGAATATTCTTCATGTAGAACTAAATTTGAATTGTAACCTTTCAGCAAAACTTTGAGGAGAAAATGTCATACAACACCCAATAAAAATTTTCTGTGCACCTTCGTTTCTATTTGACCCGTATCTGCCTTAATATTTTCATTTCTATCGACACTTCTAAATAAACTGAGATGAAAGTATCATCTACTAAAGAAAGAGCAAGCACCGACAGTGAGGCAAAAAATAGTCGTTTAACCCATAGAAGTGAAAGTGAGCGAATGAAGATAGTAATATGCGTAAGAGATTCTTAGTCAGAAAAAATTGGAAAGGCCCTTGTTAAAGATATGTAGTAACAGTTCCACAATCTATTTCGTACATGTTCGACAATCACATGAGATGCCACAAATGACGCCAGTTTTGAACATTACAAAATGAAGCAAATGTTAAGTCAATTATTTCGATCCAGGCTGTACTACAGATTATAAATTCACCTTATAAATGCCTCAGCCGAGACAGTTTTTCCATCTAAAATCTCCGTTTCCTTCACCAAAAGATCCAGTAACTGTTCCACTCGATCAGCGAGCTCAATAACCATAGCTTCGCACGTATCCGCGCAACAAATCGATACGGTATTTTCCTCTTCTGGACACTCGGGGAGCACAGTGTTACAGGAAGAGAGTAGGGTATGTAGGTATGCAATAGCATATTGACCCATAGAAGCCTCCCGTCCATAGAGACACTGTAATGCAATAAACTTCTCATGAAGTAAATTTACTTTTAACGAGCTTATAATTATCATAAACCAGCAAAAAAGTTCCAATTACTTCTAGCTAGCTTCATATTCTCGCATATAACCAACTAATTTGGCGGTGACAATAAATTTTTTTATCTGAAGAGTACAGTATTTTAATTGATACCATTCATAAGAAGACTGGAAAAATGAAAAAGTCCAATAAAAAGTGCATAAGATTATTCTAGAGTAATTTTTATCAAATAATCGTAGAGGATGTTTGATGCAAATTTTCAAATTTGGAGATGTAAAAGGGCGAAAAAGATCAGTAACATCATATTTGTTTCTACATTATGAACTTTTTGTACATTTGCATCGATCGCTATATTGCACTTATCCATAGATTCATATTATTAAGGAACATAGTTTTTGATATTTATAACAAAGACAGATACACATTGCACTATTTGACAAGCCAAAAAGTTGAGGCTATAGTTTTAAAGCTCTAATCAAATTTGTTACGACTTTTTGGATTCGAATACCAAGTATTGAAATGGATTGGTACTACGGTGAAAGAAAAAATGTGGTAAAATTCTGTTCAATATTCACTATCTCTGCAATTTATAAGAATCATGAATATATAGAGCACTTAACTGTATAAGTTATACTGTGTACTGAACTGTGAACAAGCCAGAAATAAATTGTTTGAAGTTTCAATTTGAATTCGATGACTCGCCACTATACTTTGTTGTAAACTGAATCTTCCTTGCTCGTGGAATATTTTCCTTTAAACAGTAGCAAAACATTTTTTATTCAAAAGCACCACTTACATTGCTGTAATCTTGCTTGAGTGCATTAAGGTGCCACCATGCATCACAGAGTTCCACTTGGCGGGCTAATATCTGAGGTAAGCCATCTACTAATTGTGAATGTAGCCTCGTTACGCTCAATCGTCTTAACAAAGCATCTACCTCACCTCCCATTAGGTTCATCCTTGGGTCCGAGAGGACCCCTACTAGACGGTCACAATCCCACCTAAATTCCTAAAATAAGAAAAGTAGAATCCACTGCTAAGAGTACAATTAACATCAAATTAAGCGGATTGCTAATAAATAAAAAGTCATACTGTCCCAAGTTCAGTTTCAGACTGTCAGAAAAAAGAATAATTCGGTGATTCTGGTATTTTCGTTTTATTCAAATTCACTTACTAATTGACTGAGAAAAGGTGCAGAAACAGCAGAGTAAGGAGATAGAAAAAGGCAAACTGATATTGTACATAGAATTGTTTTAGAAGTTACTTATATTGTACTTGCATATTCAAATAATGGCTAATATACTGGCTGCGTACAATACTAGTCTGCACAATGATAAGAAATACAACTAGGCTTGGCTTGCAATATTTTAATGTCCCCCCCCCTGCCATGTATCAATAGCATCAGGATTGAACTTCCAAAACTAATTAAATAAGGCTGTAGAATAAGAAAATCAGGAGAACAAGAAAAAGTCACCAAGATCAAGTCATAAATGGGTGGATACTATTAGTTAAGGATTATAACGAGAGGGGAAAAATTTAGAGAAATTGACTAATACCTCTCCTCCTGTATCTGCATGGGCTACCTTGCATTATTTTGACCTAACTTGTCATAAAAACTGAACTTGGAAAAATGAAATTTATAGAATATCCAAAATTAGTGCAATAGTCCAAAAATTTAGAAAAAATAATTATTTTTACCTGCAAAAATGGCTTAACCATTTCTCCCTCAACAGAGCTCATATCAAAACTAAAATGGGCTAAAAGACTCAACATTCTATGAACAGTCTCTTGTCCTAGCTTTGCGCATACATCCGGATTACTGCATACAGCCGATATTAGACTCGATAAGGCGCTCATATGTGCCCCCCTCAGATATTCAGCGTAATAACGGCGAATCACTTCAGAATTTCGAATAACCAGCCCGAGCACATCGTCAAATGAACCGATTAGAGCGGATACTATCGGATCATCGAACTGTGAACTGTCCTGTCCTTTTTTACCCACAACAAGTCCTGAGTGCCTTAGGATATAATACTCTTCAGTCGCTAGTATTCGTTCATACATGAATTTCGCTAGATGGAGCAACACTCCATAAGAAAAATTGTTGGCATACGATAATATTGAGGTTCGAGTTATGTTAACCCAATTTCAGAAATCTTCATTTAAAACTTATGTAATACATCACAAACCCCACGAATTTAACTTTATTTCCATGTATTCGTATTCAAGATTCTGGCTATAGTAGAACCCATCTTAATAAATTGCATTGGGAATTAGCTTTTAATAGTAACTTAAAAGGTTTATCAACTGAAATGGTAAGAAAAGTCACTGTAGTCGAGTTAGGATAGGATGGGCAGTTCACACTCAGAGAAGTTACTAAATAACAAGAGGAGTGACACAAGAATCTCTTCAATAAAATTTCTTGGTATACGGGTATCACTTATTTATACAAAAAAGCACAGCTTTGATAACTTTTAAGAATCCTATTCATTTTTTTACTGTTTGATCATATTGAAAATGTTATAAATGAAACATAACTTTCATATGCTGTAATCTTTTGCTATCTGAAAATAAATTTCAATACTTTCTGATGATTGCTTTTAAATTTAGGTTTTTTACCTCCAATAAGAATAAATTTCCACTTTTGCCATCCCCAATGCTGCAAAAACTACTGGGAATTTGGGACCTAATAGGCCTGGTACGCGTCTTATTATATTTCGAATTGTCTCTAATTCGCCGATCAAATACATTCTTCTGCGCTTCTGCTTGATTCCGCTATTCGCTGATACAGTTTTCCTCAAATCTTTCATGTAGTCTTTGAATTTTGTCTTCCCTAACAAAGGTAGGGATACTCCTTTAGGGGGGAACCATGCAGTGAGACGGTCCATCTCAGTATGTAAATTCAGACTCTGCCCCCTAAACACATTCAAATAAGTCAACCATACATTTTATAAATCTATTTTCATATAAAATATCTAGACTATCCCTGGGGATACGTCTCAAAAGAAAGGTTGCAGTTGTGGAAAAAGGCACCAAAATTTTGTTTTTATATAAAAATACGCAAATTTAGCCAAGTTTTCATTCGTGACCAGGTTTCAAAAATCAAGGTAGAAACACGTTTTACACATAAAGTAACTTTTACATAAAACAAATTTTTGCCTTCGACGAATTTTCACTTACAACAAATAAACCAAAAAGCTATATCGTGCCAAGTACCACTTCAAATTTTTAAACTATACATGTAAATAAAAAGTATATGACAATTTAATTCAGTGGTATTTACAAATTCATTATATCCAACTTTTTCACTGTTAATTGTTAGAACTAGTGATAGACTTGTTCCTCTGTTACCTGTACACATTCACCATAAACAGCTCCGAAGCGACCGCACTGAACAATTCCGTGGCTGGAGCAGAATTGAATATCACCCCAGGAAGAATCAAAGCTGAATATATGACCCATTCAAAATACTCCCCTGCCCTGGATAGCTCAAAATGCAGGGATACAGTAGGTACACGGGAGGATATTGGGGTCGATACTGGTAGCGCCAGGGCCTCGTCACCCCCAGCAATAGGATTTAAAGGAGTTAAACTGTGTAGGCGGTCCTCATCAAAGTACAGTCGGATGGTATCTCCAATTTCCCCGAGTGCCTGTCAATAGAATAGTTTTTAGATATACAGTTAAACCTTTCAAATTGGACAACTTGTATCTTCGGACACCTTAGTAGGCTGGACCACTGACAAGGCGATGACTTTTCTATAAAATTGTTTCTGTTCCTTACATATTATGGACAACTTATTATGTTGGATACTTCTAATCGAGAATAAGCAAGCAAGAGAATAATACCTGAAGTACGCACTCATGAATAGTAGACGAGGCTGAAGAGTGCAATTCCGTTGCAACGGTGCGTAGAGGATCGTCACATGCGCAGGCCATTGCAGATATTCTGGTGTGAGAAGCATCCGATCGTCTGTGCATGCTGAGTGCCGCAGCAAAGTAAAGGCCCAGAACTGATTTTCGCTCTTCGATGCGTGATACCACAATATGCAATTTCGCATAGGAAACCAGTAGTCCCATGAAATTGGACATTAGTACAGGGGTAAGATCGAGCTATAGAAAAATAAACCTTGATCAGAGTGTAGTTATTGGGGAACTATGCATTTAAAAAGTCCAGAAATTTACATGCATCAAACTAAAAAATATTAATAGTGAACTAGATAGCGTTAGTAGAGCAAAGGATAATTATTCAAGGACAAATGGTATTAAAGAGTAGATTGAGTACAGGGCAAATGGCAGAAGTAAGGTTATTCAATGAAAGCATGATATGTGAAGTAAACTTTTTACAAAGAGAATCGAAAGTTGGAACTCTTTCTGCATATTATTAGTCCTTGAAAAAAACTTTCTTTAATTAACTACATAAAAAATTTCTGAATAAATTGTAAGTAAAATATCCAACCTTCAACTGAGGTGGAATGCCGTTGCGAGCACAAGATATATCGAGAAGTGCTTGCAACATTCCTTCCTTTAATATAGAAGCTTCATCGAAACAGTCGAATACTTCCTGGAGTTGTGACAAGGTTTGGGAAGCAGCCATCTCAAACTGGGGAGTTCTGCACACATCAGGCGGCTCAGGAAAAGATGATTCAAGTTTTTTTCTCATTTTACTTGCATATTCTGCTCCTTGTAAAACTAGCGGCCTTTTCGAACCACCTTGCGAGAGCATCGTTGAGTTTATATACAGCAACCTCGTCGTGATTCCATTGCAGTACCTTCGTAAGGTCCGACAAGTACCAATCGTTTTTGATGCAGTTTCGACATCCATATTGCCTCCGCGAAAAATTATCAAAGTCTATGCGCACATCTTTTAACTTTTAATAAATTTGTTGCATAAATAAATACATAGTAAATAATGTTTTCGACTCCTAATATTAAAAGTTGCTATTTAAACTTTTTCGCTAAAATTAAACAAAAAGGATAAAAGTTGCAAAAAAGTTTTTTACAACGCAATTGTTATATTCAAATCATAAATTTCATAGTTGCCTTTGGTCCGAAGTAATTCGTACCGTAACAAATCCACGTCGACGCGACATCTAAATGGCTTTCTACGTCTTGGCTCAACCAAACCCAAATTTCAGCATACTGCACTCAAATCACTTACTATGGCTATCACATTTCTGCCCATTACAACTAACTTAAGGCAAAATTATTTATGGCAGTAGATAAGACGATGTTAGAAGAAGCCAGTCAATATGATGAAGTCAAGTATATGTTGCATGTGCAATGTTATTTCTATTGCCACTCACCAGTATGCTTGATGTACTATTAGAAAATGCAACTGCATATGCATATATATGATACAATAGAGAACATAATTTAAGTGAGAGTTTTTTTGGGAATGCATTTACAGTATAAAGATATCAATAGCATGGACTGAGTGATTTGAATGCCCTGCTAATTTGTATGGTGATTGATAGAGAATTAGTTGCTGTAATTCAATATTTAAAACTGACTTGCTGTCAGGAATTAACCTCTAAGGGAGTTAATTCTATTCTGTAGCTGCGGTACATTTCTCCTAATGCTATGTTGAAGTTTCATTTCTGATTATGAGAACAAGTTCCAGTTTAGATCATGAGAACAAGTTTCAGTAAGTGATATTTTGTTGTGTTAATGAAGTTATCATTTCCATCAACACAATTTAGGATGTAATATTATACATATTCTGTCACAGATTTCTTGTGTTTATCTTGCGTGTTTCATTCCTAACAGACAGCACAAATAAAAGAAAGGAAAAATAGAAAAATAAGAATATATTAAAATACAAGGACTGCTGCTTATCACATGCTATAGAAGCATGCTGCTGTGGGAACATACTCTGATGGGAGAAGAAAAAGCATTGAGTTGCAAGAAAGGAAAATAAAGCACACAAATTTGTAGAATTCCAGAGTGTCTCTTAAAAATTGGGAAGAAGTTTGTTAGAAAACTAAAAATTCCAATCTCAGTTGATAAAATAAATACTATAATTGCAAATAAATTGGGAATATCAATGAAAAAACTTCATGGAACAAACTGTTGAGTTATACAACAGATTCTGGAGCAAATACAGATAGATGGATAAGTCTCAAGTAAGATTTGAGTTGAAATAGATGTAGACAGATATAACGGGTCATGGATCATAATCTAGAATAGAAATTGGGGCAGTAACACATGGAAATCCTAACAATTTTTTTAATTTGATTTCATTTACTATGGCTTGATTTCAATTGTCATAATAAGTCCTTTTTATATCTCAGATTGAAAGAAGTGCTGAAGTATAGGTACCATATAATGTGATCTTGCTGTTAGGAATTAACTGGTCAATAGTTAATCCTATAATTATGTTAGCTGCATCATTGTTTCTGTTCTCAGTCTAAGAATTCTGACTGCTGACATCATATTCTTACTTTAGCCAATGGAATAGTCCCACAGCACAATTACTACTGGTCCATCATATGGTTGAATAATTGTCTGTCTTGCATTGCCAGAGTTCACTTCTAGCAATGCAGCAATATGTACTATATGATTTATGTTTAAATGTCTGTTTGTATTACACTTGCCTGCACTTGAAAATTATATTACTGTCAAGAGATAAGGTAGTATAAAATTGAGGATGCTGAAATATTACTATCATGGCACCAGACAAATGAAGAAAGAAGAAAGAAAGGGTTAAAGAAGAAAGAAAGAGTTAAGCAAGTGCATTTAGTGTTAAGAAAAGAAGGAAAAAGAAGGTTAAAATATACAACGCACTGTAAATCAATCATAATGCAAGACAAGGCAAAAATAAAAGAGAAGAGTACAAAATAACAAAGTATGTTAATGGTAAGACTATTACTTATCACACACTATTGGAGCATGCTGCTAGGATAAGCGTACATCTGCTGGGAAAAGTAGAAAAGTTAAGAAATGATTTCTGGAAAGCAAAATACACAAGAGTTTGTATAATTCTAAAGAGCTTCTTCAAAATTGCAAAAAGGTTTACACGATATCAAAAGAAATTTTAATTTCAGTCAGTGATGTAGGAAGTGATGCAATTGCAAGTAGATTGGAAATATTGGCAAAGAAACTTCATGAAATGAACTGTTGAGTTGTAGAACGGATCATGGAGTAATCATGGATAGATGGATAGAATGAAAATGAAGTATGAAATGATTCAAGAGAGACATTTGACAGATACAATGGGTCACAGGTCATGATCTGGAATGAGGAATTAGAGCAGTAACATATAGAAATCTTGATATTTGGATAAGAAAGGACTGCCCAAACAAATATCTCAGCATTGCACCAGAAAGTCCAGCAAGCAATATTTATCATATAATTTGCAGAGAATGAGAAGATTATTAATTTGTGATATATTTTATGTAAGCTGCATGGAAATAACCTCACGAGCTGCATGAAATATCCTTTCAAAATTATAAAATTAATTTGCAGGTTCAAAAAAGAGGTTGTAAAATGATTTTGGGTAAAGTATGTATTGGGGTAAATGGGGTAAATGGGGTAAATGGGGTAACTTAAAAAAAAGGATACAATCCGAGTACTAGAGCAGTAAATATCTTGACAGTTAATCTGGAAAAGCACATTTATTTCAAAAGTCATTTTGTATCTATTTCTTCTGATGTAATGTTGTCAACACCATAAATATTTCAAACCAAAACCAAAGTATAAAATACTTTTTTGGCAGTAGAATTTATTTATCAGATGTCTTTATGTACCATTTTATGCATGCCTTAATAAAAACAAACACACAGATATATGAAGCTGGTTATCATGGATGAGCAAAGCTTTTATATATATTTCAAAGTGAACTGAGTCTTTAAATGTTTAAAAATTATTCAAAAAATTCTATTTCCTGGAATGTAAATTCCATTTTCCTGGTAATGTAATAAAATGTTATTGAATTAATGTTTTCTTTATATATCATACCTATCATTTCTAACACATATGTTCATTTGTTCAATATCCTTTTGTACATATTGCACCAAAAACTTTATTATTTTTACTATTCTTTTCCATAAATTTTACTGCCCAACCTAAAAGAGCATCTTATTTATTGTTTTCAGCATTAAATGCAATTTCCTAAAATATCTGTTCTGCCTTGGATATTGCACCAAAATCCTTGTCAGTTACTTTCCATAAGTATGCTCCATACCCTACAAGAGAACTATATTTTATTGGTTCGAATTTTGGATACAATTGCCATAATGATTTCTTCTACCTTGGATTACATCAAGGTACGCATACCTCTGTGCTTTTTACTGTGATGTCGCTATTACTGAATACTTACAACTTTTAAATTGCTAATGCAGAAATAATCTTGGATGTTTTTAATGTTAAAATGTTGCTGAAGTTGTTACTGGGTGGGTGTAATGATACTCTTACTGGAATATCTTTCCTACTACATTATTTTTGATATGTTGCTAACCTTTGAAAACATTTCATCCAGTAACCATGCTTTGTTACTATCATTGTTAATGGCAAATATTACTGGTGTTATAGTCGGTTGTCGAGATTGATTATTTGTATATAATACTGATGTTTGTTACCGACATATATTAATATTATATGTTACTGATATTTGTTATTGACATATTATTTGTTATCATTATTGTAATTATCATTATAGTAACATTAATAATAACAAATCAATTCCAGTAATGTTTAATGCTGTTACATATGTCTAAAACATTTTGTGCAAGGTGTTCGAATTTTTTTCGACCTAACTCTGTAAATTTTCCTAATGTTGAGTAGATGAAGTGTAATTTATTTTCAACATACGATAAGTGATGGGAAGTCCTGAGAATTTAGAAGAGGAGCTGGAAAATATGAACGCTGAAGCTGACATTGCTGCAGTTGTTGGGAGTTACGTGCGGCAAATGGAAATAGATGCCAATGGAAGCGAAATTATTGATGATACCGAAAGCAATACTGAGGTTAGTTTGGCTTCGAAACTCTAGGTCAAATATGAAAAAACAGAGTGCAGTAAGAATTTCACTTGAGCAAGTCAGATGACGTTCCGTTTTGCTTTGATCTCGTCGCGTATAACATATCTTCATTACCTTGTACAATCTTAATTGTCCTCATCTAACTGCCTTTCGATCTTAGGATCCATGGTTTGAGGTTGAAATTCAAGCCGCTAGCATAGGGGGAAATCAATCCGTCACACGTCTTCGCAAGGCCTGGAGCGAATTTCAGCGATTTCATTTTTTACTATTAACTGACGAGTTTGGCTGTAATTCTTCAGTTCAAATTTCTCTGCCTGTGCTTCCAAATCTCTCCGAAGGAAACAGTTCATTGATTGCCGAATTGCTCACTTCCTATTGCCAGTCGCTCCTGTGCGTGCCTTCTGTGGTGCAGTCTGCCATGTTTAGTGGATTTTTGAGAGAATCAGTATTTGAAGGTAGAGATAATGCACCGGACGAAACATTTAAAGGCCCTAAAACGGCCATCGGATTCTTACTTCAGCCATTTGCGCCGCATTGTATTTACGTGCCACGACGTCAGGAATACTGCCGTGAGCTTATTGTACTGAAGGTGTATATGCACCCTATATTTCTGTTCAGTTATTTCAAATGTATATAGTATTATATTTCTGGAAGCATTGATGTTAAGAAGTAAATTTGTTCAAAAAAGGTATTATTATTTTTAAGATCTGAAAATTCTCTATATTTGAATTATAAATATATCAAAAAATGCTGGTAATTCTTCAGGATCTCATTGCTATGACTACTATTTCTTTGTAGAATGAGAGTGTAGCATGGCAATTTGGCGTGGATTTCGGAATGGATATAGATTTCACAATGGAATTTACACCTCAAACTATTCAACGTAACCCTGGGCTAGCGGGCGACAGCAGGCGTCAAAAAACATGGTTAGGATACCCCCAAAAAACCAACATCAATAACCATGAGGAGGTACATAACAAATTATATTTGAGCCAATGCTGCAAATCGGAAATAATATGTAATAAAACCTGTGAAAGTCATGTAGGATTAGGCAATATATTTACTTAAGAACTCTTAAACCTTTCAGAAATTACTCGGAATTTGATCTTTCATCAAAATAACTCATTTTGAATTATAAACTGTCACCAAGATATATTTGCTGTTCTTTATATTTTTATTTAGTGGCCTTTTCTACATATTTACTATATGTAAGAGTTGTATAAAATTAATTTATTGATGAATTAGCTGCATGTTCGAAAGAAAAATGTCTTGCTAAAATCCTTATTATTCCCTTGCACCGATTCAAATGTACAATGGAAATTATTATAAAAATTCCTAATTTTATTTTCGGTTCAATTATATTTTATTCCTCAACAAGGAATATTTTATGTAGACATGAATCACAATAGCCAAGTATTCTATTTCTAATAGGTTTAAACATTTTTTAGTTTGTACTGGATTCTCAATTACCCTCCCCACATGTAATACCTTTTTTTGGTTGAAAGGTTCACATCATCATCATTACTAAATTCTAAAAATTATTCTATTTGATGTAACTCGCTCTTGACACTCTTCTGGCAATACTTCAATATTTCTTTTACATCATTTTTGTCCCTTATATATCTGAAGGCTTCCTAAAATTTGACAATGAAGAGTCCGGCTAATGAGATTATGATGTATGCAACTTTCATAGGTTGACCTTTAATTTATAGAAAAAAGTTCCAAAATCTTTTTAATCAGCGATTCAATTTGAAAAATGATTTGACACCAAGTATATAAAATTGTCGATAGGGAAGTATTGTACACCGGAAGACGAGATATGGGGGTGCAGTAGGCCATGTTCAGGGTAGTTACACGTGTAGCGATGACGGATTGTGCACCCTAAGATGGGGAAATTCGTACAGCAGATTTAGGGGTAAGACTCTTTATTATATTGCTGAAACTGTGGCAGCAGAAACTATGAAAGCGGCAGTTCAAGCGGCTGATGCGTGTGCCTTTAAAGCAATGGTACTTTTTGAATATTTTTATCATATTTTTTTGTTATGTTTATAATGCATATGCGACCTTTGATTTTGCTATACACGAAAACCCAGTCGGAAATTTGTGTCACCCGTCATTACATTTTCTTCATATTACACCTTATTGAATAAAGATATGCTGTTTTTCTATCTTTTAAGTTATTGTCATAGTGTACATACTGCTATATCGCATAGTACCAACATTGAGAATTCTGATTGGTTAGACTTAATTTCATACAAGTATTTGGATTGCACGAAAATTGCCTAGCTGCAACTATAGCAATAATATATTTAGTATTCCATCGTAATGACAATTTTTTTATCGAATGGTAGTATTCATTGTACAATCTTTTGAATTTACGGTTCATAAACTTTAGGCATTCTAAAATTTAATGCTGAATGATATTGTTAATAAAAAATAAATGGTGAATCTATGATAATAATGATGTGTATTTGGATCGATTAGACTGCATTTTTGGTTAATCCTTTAAATGAAATCCTTTAAGTTCTCCTTTTACTACCTTAATATGAAAATACAATTTGCATCTTTTCAATTTTTAAGGTGTCTCACAGTGCAGCAGCAGAGCAAATCATAAACTCCATCAATGGAGATGTAAAAATTATTGTTCGGCCTTTGCTCGC
The DNA here is from genome assembly GCA_032358265.1 of Vaucheria bursata. Lineage (NCBI taxonomy): Eukaryota > Xanthophyceae > Vaucheriales > Vaucheriaceae > Vaucheria > Vaucheria bursata. The sequence goes on from JAULBW010051214.1 coordinate 14,629, forward strand.
TTCATCCGTTGTGTCGAGTCCCGTCCCTGATGACAATGGCATCGTACAATGCGTCTCTGATGCGCGTTGTAGCGATTTCAGCCTACGAAAATCGGCTTCAAATCTTGTTTACGGCATACTGAAAGTTACTCCTTTAGTGTTGAGAAGCTTGGCATTGGGAGAGGGTCGTACTCAAGAAGTGAATCAGCCCCTAATAGGTCCTGAACAAGATCCGAACTGTGAGTTAGAGGAAAATGAACTGTCTCCATATGAAAAAAGAGTTGCAGCACTAGTGGTAAATTATGAGGTTAGAATTAGGAATTTTTCTATTTTAACCCCAGAAGGTCTTGGCAATTTTTTTGTGACTCAATTGACTGACTATTTATTCTCATTCAGCATATTTTTAACTTCATAAAATTTACAAAAAATTTGAGGAAAATATAAAAATAGAGAAAAAATCAACAAAAAATAAACAAAATTCATAAGAACTAAGTAAAATTTTAAAAAATTAGCAACTGACTTTGAAGACCCTACTTTTCGCATAAACTGAAAACATGTTGTCATGACCTTATAGCCCATGTTTTGTCCAATCTGACGGTAAATTTTCAAATTTTTCTTAAAACACAATATTGACTAATGAATTTGATTTGTCATGTGAAAAGGAATAGCTGTAATAATCAATTTCTATTTGATAATATTTTTCTGTGGCTTGTATATGTTGCTTTGGTCATGCATTATCAATATATGAACTACAAATTTTCCGATCCGTATCATCGTTCTTTGGTAAATTTATAGTTGACATTATCTTGAATAGTAGCGCACAATTTTGCAATAGTATATGTTTGAAAAGTTTTTAATTCGATGTTATAAAGATTTCTTTTAATTCCTCTGTTATGACATACAAGAGGAACAATCCTATATTGGCATCAAAGTAATTCGTAATGTATGGAAATTTACACAATAATTGTATTTCGTATCTTTTTCTTATTGTGACCTTTCCTTCAAGACAAAAGGAATAAATATATTCCTGAGCAATACCAGAAAGGATTCTATTATTCAAATTTCTATACAGTTTACTATGCTAATCTTGAAAAACATAAGCATTTTGCTCTGTGCCTGGATTTTCAACTATGGAGATTAGCCCTAATTTTTTAGTACGTATTGTTTCTGTATTCCAGAAATTAGAAGACGAACTTGCAAATATGAGCGCCCGACGTGCACAGGCGGAGGCCCAGGCTAAGGTAAAGTTTATTGACTTAATAATTAAATTTAAGAGCAGAAAAAATTGAATTTGGTGATTTTTTATATTTGGTGGCATATATAACAAAATAGAAATTTTTTTTACTTTACTCTGAGACTAAGTACAAATTTATTATTTAAAAATATTATTGTCTACAGAAAATAAATTTATCCATTTACGCAACTGTAGCAATATGCACAAACTATTTGTCATGCACAATTTAGCGATATCTGGATATATTCAACTATATTCTGATTTATGTTTTCTTGGATTTCAAGAGTTTTTTTTGCATATACGTAATGAAATGGGCATTGAAACTCATTGTAAGAAGGGTTCGGAATTCCGTAACATTCGTATTCAAAGGTGACTTTGACCATTTCGGGAAAAAAATATGCAGTTTTGGTACACCAGCTATTTGAGTTTTTAAAACTATATATGTATATATGTATTAAGATATGGTTGAAGAAAAAACACATGATCGGGTGCTGCAAGGAAGTACCCGAGTCTTCTATACTAAGTCAATTTTGACCTTTGTAATTATATATCCAAAGGTGCTATTGGCTCAACTTCAACGTGTAAATGCGGATTTAAATCGAACAATGGAATGTTGGGAGGATACAAAAAAAGAATTATTCGAGTTGGAAAAAAGAGAGACGCGACTAATTTTTGAAAAAGATGAAGCATTGAAAGAAACAGTTGAAGCAAAAAAAGCCCATTTTGAAACAGAAAAAAGGTACGTTTATTTTTCAAGACCAGTATTATCGAGCAGTCATTTGTTTGGTGACGTCGTTTCTTTCACTAAAAAATTATTTTCAATATAAGTCATTTTTTATTGGACCTTATAGTATATAAAAATTGGAATAGACTTTTTCGTTGAACAGTTAAGTGAAGTTATATTGCAGTGCATTAATCTCTTGATTAGTGCTGCTCATGCTCATATTGCACACAATAAACGATTTGAAGATTGTAATCGGTTTCAATCGAACAGCATTATTTCGTTTGCACATCGATGTTGCGTGCATTACTCGAGAATAATAATTGATTCTAAGTTTATGCAATATCTACTGTATTTTGTGTTCAGTTTGCTGGGCTGTCGAAGAGAACGGGATCTTTTACAGGCAGAGAGAAGCGTATGGCAGGTGTCGAGAAATGGAATCCAGGCTGAACTAGCTAGGACTGTAACTGCGTTAGAGGGGGAGAAACATGCGTGTTTGGATGTACAGGCAATGCTCAGGAAGGCCCAGGTAACAGCTGTTTAAAGCACTTTTAATCGTTGCAAGGTGTTATAGAGCTTAACTGGTTGTTAAAACACGAAAGAAATAGGCCATTTCATGTTGCAATAGAGCACTTTTTGGTGCTTTTAAAAAATTCGTGAATCTTATCTTTCAAAATGGTATTAAGAAGATAAATTTTCTAGATTTATTTTATTTGTTTTCAAACCAACTTGTACCTTATATATATTAAGATAATATGTATGCTATAAGAAAGGATAACAATAGAAATGGAATAGCATAACTGTTTGACTTATTAATATATTTATTGACTTCGGTAAACTTTATGACAAGAAAGAGGACTAAAAGTAAATATCTTATTTTAAAATTGGTCTTGAATTGTTGGATGATAGAGCATGGGTGCAAATATATGGAAGGTCACTTGAAAAAGAAAGTTTTTGAATAACAGTAAATATATCACAAATGAAGTTGTATTTGAAAGGGCAAAAACGTTCTTTACAGACTTTTCGTTCATAACAAGTTTGTTTATTGAGAAGTCGCATATCAGAATTACTTCTGAAGGGTTAAAAGAGATGAAAATAGCTTAGTACGCAACCATTACTGGAACTATTCCTACACAGTCTAAAGTATTTAGTGTTAGTAAATGCTGATTAAAAAATTAGTATCATTTATGTTGCAATTTATGCAGATTTTCAATGATGTGAACTAATGCAAAAAGCACTAATTTCCGAGTAACAATAGAGCTTATCTACAGACACTTAATACTGCAGACGGTGTGGTATTCTACTATTACACAATGTATATTCAGGAAAATTTCTCGCTTGCTGGGTCATGAAGAATTCGTATCTAGTAGACCAAATTTTATATGACACACTGTTTTTCTGACTCGAAAGGATTCATTTTATAACTATATAAATTATGTTGAAGTAGGGTAATATGCACTTCGGCCTGATCATTTCGAATCTCGTATATCTTTATGTATAGTAAGCTCAGTTTCCATGTGTTTGAACTACAATGAAACTAGGAAAAAGTTGAGCAGTTAGAGAGCGAAAAGAAGCATTTTATTGAAAGGCTAGCTATAGCTGAAGATAATGAAAAACAAGATAGAATTAGAGAAGAGGCGATCGCTGCGCGCGCCGAAGTATCAGATTCGAGACAAGCTCTTATTGAAATTGAAGCGATAAATTCGAATTTAAGAGCAGAGAAATCGGTGTTAGGTCTGGAACTTAGACAGATGAAAAAATCTTACATCGATCAGGTTTGTACAATTAAATTATAGTACATTTCGGATGCAGCAAATACGCTTTTAACGAATTTTAACTTCTAACAAAGAAACAATGTCATACTCTGTCCAAGTTCAGCATTAGGAATTCGGGTATAACGAATTGACTCGATAGTCCCGGCAAATTTGTTATATTCGAAGTTTACTATACGCAATTTCAACATCAAAATAGCATATTTTTTAAGCACAATATCTGACTACTTACTTTTATCCTGAGAACTCCCCTAATGAATGCCAAATATTTAATAAGGCAGGACGAGAAACAGGGTCTCCCATTTACTGCTCAAATTATTATTCTGTATTTTTTGAAAAACTATCTTTATCTTTTCTTTTTTACAGTATTTTATTGACATGGATTAGGTGATTTTATTTTGGCTGCCTTAAACTGACTTTATTCGAAAAGCGAATTTAAACTCTATGAAGAGAATGTACAATATGACGTATAGAACCGACAAGTTTCTTATGCTTTTAATCGAATTGGGCCAAATACAAACTTACTCAATTGCTTTATGTCTAGTGAATGGACTGCTTGATGTATCTTATTTTTGAATATCTGATCTGTACAACACATTTAGAACTAGATTCTATGAAATTCAGTTCATTTTTTTACTTGCAGCTAAGTGCAGCACGGGCAGAAGCAGAAGAAGCTAGGATGATCCAAAGATCTCTTGAAACTCAGCTTAAAAAGGTAAGGCACTTATGATTTTAGTATTAGTGAAATTTGAAAAGGATAATAGTTCATATCGACATCTGGATACCATAATGAAATGAATCATGCTTGAAGCTAAATCAAGTCTCGATTAAAATTTTTTGAACTGTGCTTTAATCGCTCATTTACTCTGATATTAATACATAGATAAAGAACTTTTTTAATTCCAAATTATTCCAAAATCCGTTCATATTACGTTTGACTATATCTGCTATGTAGTTTCTGCGAATCAGTCACGGAATTCAGAGCCATCAATTCGACCTTATTGAATGATGTCAAGATGAATTGGGTTTATGAATAAGTTGTAAAAATATGCATTTTCTTCAATTGAATTTACGGATTTTTTACTATATAAATAATAGTGCTATATTATTTATTTATACATTTGAGAATTGATAAGAGTAAGATAGCTCAATATGGATGTGAACAAACAAAAATTTATTTTTCTGCAAATGTCCTTCTACCTACTTCAACATGAATATTGTCCTAAAATCATTGTATAACATTCTAGAACGTTATGTATCTCATCTGGTCTATAAGGCAGTTGCCAGTATAACATGTCTACTAGGTATTTTTGATGTAATCTTCGACAGCTTTCTTTGAATGATACGATAAATATATTTTTTCATTCAGTTGGAACTTGATACATCGCCCTCAAAGATTCAAATTCAAAGTTTTGAAGCAAAGATACAGCGTTTACGAGCAGAGCGAAAGGTTCTTATAGGTGAAATTCGAAAGTGCGGCAACCACACGTACACCAGTATTGGCAGTGCAAGTGGGAGTGATCAAGGGGCTCCATCAGATGTTGCCAGCGTGTTTAGCGACAACGAATCTAATATAGATCGTACTGAGAAAATTGGAAGATCGTTCGGTTCAGCTTATGATCGACCCACGATGATTAAACAGGTACCTACCATACTCCCCTCTAGATTAATAAAATGGGACTGAGCTTTTTTCATTGAGGTCATCAATGATTCAACCAGTAAAACGGAGGAATCTCTATAATCAAACCAATAGAAATGACTGAAACCCAATTTTCCTACAAAAGAATACTTTTGGACCGTTTTACTTAGTTTCAAGCCAGTGTTATTTGATTGCATCGTTTTCAAATAAGTTCGCTTTTAAGTCCTATATCATATTCGACAAAATACTGGAAATATATTTGTAATTACCAATAAAAGTACTTTGAATAAAAATATTGCTCTAAGAATAATTGTTTTGCAGCTTTTCACCCTTTCCTAGAAGATTTAGACTTTTCGTTTTTCCTATTTTTAGTTATCTAGGCAGTTGGTGCATTTGCGTGAACGGCAACAAGAGATAAAAGACAACCGCAAGAAAAATACCCAGATTCAAGCTAGCCCGGAGCTTGAAAGAGATTTAGAACAAGAAGTTCTACAGTTGCAATCACGTGTACGTATATTACTTGCTGAACACCAAGCTTCAAATTCTGTACCGCGACCTATTTAACAATAAAATTCACATTAAAGCTTCTGTCTCCAAGAAAAGAAGAATCGATTAAAGTTGCCTGTCATTGGCCAAAATCGATTATTGTCAAATAGTCCCGAAATGGGATATTCTAATATGTATATATTTAGATTACTTGGCCCATTTTTTGCTTTAGTGGTTGTTTTTTTCGAATAAGGTAAAAGAAATGTTTTTGTCTGAAATAATGCACTGAAAAGTAAAGCTGCATGTCCATTTGAAAATCAGGAGGTATTCTATGATTGGCTTATTTCGATAAAAGTGTATCAGATTGGTTGAATTAGTAAATGCCCAGATAGATAGAATTTGGAAATGAAGCTTTTCATTTCAAGGTGTTTATTTATTTGGAGCTGCCGATTCCAGTCTCAGAAAAAGTGGTAGTGCCTTATTTCCAGTGCAAATGGGGGAAAAGATGCTTATTTTTATATAATAAATTTTGTTGGCATTTCAACTTCTTAATTTCTTAGATTGCTTGTATTTCGACAGCTTAATATTATTTGAGTATTGCCGTGAAGCATTACTCAAATTATTACCTGTCTATTTTATAGTAAGTCTTCTCTGTGATACCCGTTTTATTACTAAATGTTTTTGACGAGACCAATTATTACGATGGATAGATGATAAAAACTTTTAATGGACACATGTCAGAGACCAACAGGTCGTATCACATAGCTAATGACCAGGAATCTATTATTAGGAGTCAGAGGATATAGCTAGCCACATTGCTGATGCATACTAGTTAACTGTTGGAGACATCAAGCACTGGACTAGTCTATCATATCGAATATAGAGTTATATAGACTTCAATTCTGAGGAAAATTGTCACTGCCGTGTCTTCAAGAGATGTAGGGTAAATCCAAATTGCAAGTAACATTGAACATGTGATACAAGGTTGAAATATAACAACTTGTGTATTGAAGTAAAATACAGCTTGGAATAAAATTGTATAAACTATCCATCGTCAACTTTGGTTGTAGTTTTTGTTGCTTGAATTTCTAAATATTGCTCCAAGAAGAGTTAATCTCATATTTTCAATAAAAGTTACACTGTATCAAGTTTCTAGGCAAACTTTGAATCTCTTGAATATCATTCAAAATAGAAAGCCAAAGAAGAATTTCAGAATTTTGAAAAATGGTTTACTTCCACTATAATACAACTAATATGGCAGAGTAAACCTAGTTTTAGTATTGCTATTTTGATATTTGAAATAACAAATATATTGTGCACATTTACAGCTATCTCACAGTAAAAAAAGTGTAGGTTAAGCTCCTTGTCAAAGTATAAAGTTACATTATATGCTCTCAATTTCAGTTTTTCTGAAGTCTTTGAATGTATCAACTTATTCCAGAAATTCTGTATCCATCAATGTAGAACTTTATTTGCACTCTGAAATTAACCCTGTATGTAATACTAAAAATGCATTATAAAACTTAAAAATTACCAGTCAACATTATCTCCTTAAACTGTTTGTACTGTTAAAATTTTACAAAACTTTTCAGAATGCAGCAAGGCAAGGTTTGAGTGAGTTTTTAACATGATCATGCATCTGGAGTTGAATATTCTGCTGGTCTAGTAATATAATAAAGTCCACATAAAATATTGCAATTTTCAAAACTGAAGTATTGCAAAAAAGTCAAAGTATTAATGTAAATAAACTGCTTGGAGCATTGCAAAAAGTTTGGCAAAATAAAAGAATTCAAATGCAAAATAACTATACCGTTTCACTTGTACATTTGAGAGGTCAAAAGTCAGTTTTTAGCCATATAAAGCTACTGCTATTGTCTCCATCTGTATTTTTTTGTTTTTCCAAGGTGGCTAGAAATTAAGTCTCAGCAGTTCATATGAAGCAAATAAAATTTTAACTTTTAAAGCAATAAAAAATAGCATCATATTTATTTAAAGTGACTTAAAAAAGAGTTGTTTTCACTCAAGAATTAACATTCGGGAGTTGCCAGTTCTCTATTTTAATATATTTCCAAATTTTTTACAATATTTAGTTTAAATGGAAGCTTTAATTCAGGACCAAATATGGAAGGAGATATTTATCTATTAATAGCTTCCAAATTTATTTGCCCCATTTGCAGAAATCTCATGATATTCCATTACACTAATATCAGGCATAAGCATTGTAAAAATATAAATAGATCAAATGATTATCACAAAAAAGCAGTTACAAATTACATATTTTTATTAAAATTTTACTGTCCATATTAAAAATTGAAATAGGTGTTACTAGTAGGTACCACCATTGCAGTCTAGCCTTCCTTGAGTTGAGAAATCTTAAGTAAGCATTCTCTCTTGGATTAGCAAAAATTGGCTGCACACCACTGATTCAAGAGAAACCCGACTGTATTTGATTCTCAAATTAGATCAGTATCCTAATAAAACTGATGATCGACATATTGCACTAAACCTCGTACTTAATTAAACTACAGATGCGGCTCTTACGTTTATCATTATTCGTATTATCTGTGGTAAGATGTTTGTCGTTGCTCTTCACATCACGGCTTGATGCCAGAAAATTTCCTATGGCAAACTCATTTCGTTCAATATCCCAATTGAAAATGGGTCGCGCCAGTGGTTTCAAAACTGGGCGCGAGGAGTCAAAAAGGCAAGCTCGAGTAAGTCAGCTGTTAATATCTGAACTGGCTGCTATTATAGGCGAAGGTCATCAAGTAAAAGGGGCAAAAATGATCGACGACAATGTAAGGTCGAAAATAAGCATTGTTGAAGTAAACGTGTCGCCAGACTTACGCCATGCTCGAATATTCGTTTCTATCTACGGAGATACGTTTCAGAAACGAGAGGCGTACGGTTGGTGCGTTAAAAATGTTGGAGGAATTCGATATGCACTGTCGCAGCGACTAAAAAATATGAAAGGCGTTCCTCAACTCAGTTTTCAACAAACTGATGTCAGCGCTGCAGTCGATGTAATGCATTTAATCGAGCAAGTAAATTCAAACAACAAAGATGATGGGAACATCGGTATAGTAGGCGGGTTGGATTTCGATGATGAGGACGATTTCGATTTTGACGAAATGGATGACGACGAAATTGATGATAATGAGTACGATAGTGATTTAGAAAGCGATGTCGATTCTGAGTGAAAATTTAATTATATTATAATATGAATTTTAGTAGGCATAATTTTTTTTCATTCACAAAATTTTAGGGAAATTCTTGATGTTACAAACATTGTAATGATATCAATGATTCCAACTCTGTAGTGATTTGTTCACGAAATTATTCTTCTATGAAATAAGTAATTAAAAGTATTATTTGATTCTGAAGCAAATATTGATACTTTTTACTGGGAAATTTGAAGATTTCATTTTTCATTATCTCAATTTGTCAGTATGGAACACGTTAGAGGAGAATTTTCAATGAGGTTAGCAATATAAAGGTCATTTCTCCATAGCAAGGGTGTGTGAAAAATTACTTAATTGACAATTTAATTTGAAAAACCATATTTGATTTGTAACAAACAAATAATTTTTTTTTTAATTGGGACACGAAAATATCAATTCATTCTTGGATTTTATTATGTAAAACCCAGCAGTTTCATAACATAAGATTCATTCAAAATATGGTCATACAAGATTCTGACAGACCACATTGTTTAGCTTTCTAAGAATTACTCTAGCATCATGTATGCATGATAAAAAATTTTGCTGCGTAAATTCAGCTTGGTTTCGGTGTAGGGCAATAATATATAAAGTTGCAAGACAAAAATGCTTGAATTGTACTAATGTTCGATGACCCAGAAATTTGAAGCTGTTTTAAATATCATTCTAGAAATATTTTTTATTGGAACATTCTAATTTAAATTGAGTGATCTGTTTATCGATAAAAATATTTTTTGTAGTGCTGAGACTATTTTGTCTCTACTTTTTAAAATTGCTTATCTGTATTTTAACTAATGCTTATAAATTCATTCTTGAAAATAATTTTTTAGTAGATTTCTAGTCTATTTTGAAACAATTTATTTTTCTACTTCACGACTTGGCTCAAATTAATAACTATGTACTTTTTACAATAAAGCACTTGAGATTTTAATTTAGACATGTAATCTGAAACACCTTGGAAGATGCAAATTCTATTTGATAAACTTGAAGCAAGAATCTTATTCCAACTGTTAGAATGGATTGCATTGTTTTAGTCTAGAAGCAATTGCCATTATTGAAACAACTGGGTAGAAAAGTTAGCTTCTTAGCTAGTGAAGCCAAGACAGTATTACCGAATGAATCGGAAGATGAGAAAATACTATATACAGTAAAGTAAAAGAGAGAAAAAATATATAGCAAGTATTATTAGATGATATATGGAAAAGAGGAAAGATGAGCAGAAACTCTACTAGTTTAGTGACAGCACGAGGAAAACCAGCATACAGCACGTATGACAATATTGCAGAAGAGTGAGAAGATTGTTAATTTATAATATATTTTATGTAAGCTGCATGGGGAACCTCATGGGCTGCATAAAATATCCTTTTGAAATTACTAAATTAATTTGCAATCTTGAAAAAGACATTATAATATGATTTTGGATAAAGTACGTATCAATCAGGGCAAATGGGGTAGCAAAAAATAGGGTAGAATCTGGATACTAGAGTAGTAGATATCCTGACAGAAGATGGCAGTTGTGAGGCTCTGTGAAGATTGGAATGAAGAGAATTATACATTACAACAAGAAAAGTTATCTAAATGGCAATATTCTTTAATAATACCATCAGTTTCAACATGAACTGTCCCGCCATTTTTCTGCACCTTGCACAATGGAATAAAAGCAAACATATAAACATTTGATTACTCAACATATCCAACTGCTTAGAGAATGAAGGAAAACAGGCCATTTGTGACTCTACTCATACTTCCTACCTTCCGTTATATATATATGAAAAATTTGTAAACATGTAATTATTAATTATAACTTAGTCGTATGTGCAAGTAAATCAAGGGTCAAAAATGTTTCTAAGATTTTCTTACGGATTACTAGCTTTCGGTTATTTAAATATTTTATAAGATTCTAATAGGCAATATTTTTCAATAAAATATGTTATAATGCCTATATTTTTGATGCAACAGGATCAACCATCCAATTTTGCAAAACTGATTAATAAATGTCATGAAGAGCAAACAGCATAATAAGCGCAAAAAATGTCATTTTAATTCATTTTTAGTACACAATTATAAACTAACTCGTTAACATTTGCAAATTTCATCAGATTGCAGTTCCTATTTTTTCTCCAGCTGAGCGGTAGTTCCATAACCAAATTCAGAGCCTAATTGGGGTTCAATAGGATGAATTTCATTTTCAATTGTACGAATTTTGCTAAATCCTTGCTTTATTGATGGACGAAGTAACACAATGGTGCAAACGACAAATGAAATCCCTAACAGTGCGGCTACAGTTGTTATCCATCTTGGCCATTCTAATCCGTCCTGAAAAGTAATTCGACAATACAGTTGATGTATCATAAATCGATAGTCTACGACATGATATATTCTTCTATTTGGTAGATTTACATTCCACCAACCTCCCTTAATTGAAATATGTTATATTTCTATACTGATCTATTCGATTAACTGATAGATTTGGTGTAACTAATAGTAGCAGTTTATGGAATGTCAACTGTATCCTATAGTAAAATATTCCTTCAAAACATTCAAAAGAAAATGTTAAATCCTTTAATTTACGATAGTGATAATCATGTATCAGTTTCCCAAATGGTTATCAAAATAATTCATTTAAAAAATAGTCACTATAATCTCTCCTTTAGATTCATATGCATATGCTGCGAACAATTAAGAGAAAAATGTACAATTCAAGTCAATTCAAAAGAGAATCTCAACGAGTTGTGTTTGAGGAAAGAGGGTGAGTCCATCATTCTCTTGGGATACCACCATGTAAAATACTAATTTAGCACTGTAGGGAATATACTACTCAATTCAACTGTGCATCAGCATTGGCATTCGCATTTTCAACTGAAATAATGTTTTTTATGTGTTCCCAAAACTTTTTACATTCTTTCGATAGCACGAGGGGTTTAACTCTTGACTTGATTGAGTTTCAATTGATGAAATAAGTTTTATTTCTTTTGCTGAGCTCCTGTAACTCAATCTCATTGGTTAATGTGAAATATAGTGATTCCAACTAGAGCCACTAATGTTAACTAAAGGCTAGCTTTAAACATGTCAAAAGTTCAAATGAAACCATAGATTTTTTGGTATGTACCGGTCTAAAACTAAGGATAAATGGTACTAATATGATACGGTGTACAATAAAAAAGAATATTTTTTTCCAGAAATTCTTCTTTACAAAAATAGATCACTTTCCAAGAAAGCTAAACTATAACCCTAACTTGCTTTATGTTACATATCCACAGGCACATTTTATCTCATTACAAAATTTTTGAAAAAGTTAAATTTAGAAAAGGACTCACTTTCAGTACAATAAATTCCTCGGTATTATGCCAATTTCCACCTTCACACTGCCCATCACAAGCAAATCCTATCCTCAAGTTATCCACATCAAAAACTGTATAGTATGCTTCTAAAAATGCATCCCCTAAAATCCAATAAGATGTACCACCAATCGGTAGGAGTCTTATCAGACACTCGCCTCTATGGTTGCACATGACATAATCTTCGTTTCGAATTGGAAACTTATTGTCAGGATACATGCTAAACACTAAATCAGGAAAATCAGACACTTTCGTGTTGATACAGAATGTGTCTTGACAAGTAATACCCGCAGTGATTTGATTCATCAAATCAGTGTATATTTCCTAAATCAAAAAAAAAGATTAAAAACTATAATTCAGGAAAATGAATAAAAAATTGGATTTTTAACAAGAATTTCTATCTTCCCCCAAATATTACACTCTTCACTCTACTCGGAATATGAGTAATTTACTTTAAAGTTCTAGACTCTATAAGTCCAACACACAATGAACAGTATCAATTTTGAATCAAGTATTTTTTATTTTTCTCTTTACTTAATTTCAACCCAACAAAATAAGACAATAAAGAACTTAACCCGTACAAATTTTTATTGAAACTACTGAATTATTCTTTTTTTCTATTGTAATTAATGCTATCTATTGCATTCTTCAAATTCAAGCATTCATGGATTTACCAAAAAATTTTGAGCTTTGCTCATTAAATTATGCAAGAAATATGTATAGTATCTTGTACCATAGGAACTGCAATATCCGAAGTACCCGTATCAACAATTCCAAAACACCCATCAAGGCACTCGGATAATATGTTGACTCCGCTCATAGCTCCACTACTTCCAACAAGGTCAACTTGAGTAATCTGAATTGTCCAATACCTACATATATTAGAGTATCAAAAGGGGTGTAAAACTACATGAAAAGTCTAATTTAAAGTAATTTTTTAAAATTTATAAGCCATAAATTTAAACAACTTCACAACTGCCTACGAAAAGATGCATTCAGCGGAGTTTGCCATAATTGACCCCCTACTTGCAAATAAATGTCACTAGCTTGATAGAAACGATTGACATACGGTAGAAAACTATAAGGAATATAAGTACATGTCCATTGCAAGTTTCATTAATTCCTTTATCTAACCTTCATCTTACTATTTATGTCAAATAATTGAAAATACCTCTAAAATGGTTACATCCAGATAAAATTGAGTATACTGCATTTATATGCATATATATGTAAAAACAGAGAAAAGAAAAAAGCTAAAGGTACCCTAGGTAATCGTAGGGCGCTTTCACCACTGGCGTGTATTGCCACGTGGCAGTCTCGCTGACAATACTCAAGTCATACCCACCAAACAGCACGTGAGAAGGGTGTTCGAAATCAAAAGGATCTGTAGACAGATACACGCTAAAAAGTCCGGGCAAATCGGAATTATTCTCCTTAATCCGATCTAAGAGTGTAGGCTGGGACATGACACTAAGGCCAGAGAAACCTAACCCGAGTATGCCACCAAACATAACTGCTTGAAGCTCATCATCTTCATACGTGACCTGGGACCAACATGACATTCCAATTGGCATTATGGTTGGTAATCTGACCATATTTTCATTCAAAGTAGGTATTTCTTTATCTCTTTGAATGTGAATCTCTATAGGATGTATGAATAAGAATGTGCGCAAGTACAAGAACATTGTACGTATGTACGCAATCCAAAATTACTCCCTAAAATAAAACCTCTTGTTTTAGTAGGCTTCCAAACCTGAAGAATAATTTGTCTACATTCAATTCAAATAAAATAAAACAGCATTAACAAATTTCCACGTGTAACAAATGAACGAAAAAGTCCAATTGTGCCACATTCTCAGATTTTGTGATAGAAGGAATAAATTCAGTGATCAAGACAGACCTACTTATTCAAAGTTTATGGTTAGGTGATTTGTTCAGTAAAATATCTGTGTACAGTTATAACTCATAGTTTATAGAGGTAATGCTTGCCTCCCCGAATGTAACTTGGTCTATTTGGAACCCCCCTAAAGATATAGTTTCTATTGCTTCAGTTCCTCTTACTGATCCACTGCCATAATCAATCTCAAACTCCTTGGCTGTATTCTCGGATAATATAGGCTCATATGTTGAACTTTTCGATCCATCAAAAGTTACTTGATTACCACATTCAGTGCAGCCATAACCTGGTATCAACGGAGGAAAAAGTTTGGAAACATGTGAAAATTATCAATTCACCCAAAAAATATACTATAGATAATTATAACAATAAATATATATATAAGAAATATAGAGGAAATATCATTTTTTTTGTGATAGTTTTGAAAATTTTTTGGCTTTTACCGATTCTAAAAAGTATAGCATACAAAATTGAAAATTATATGAAGCCATAACTCCTTAAGACTCGATTCAATATGAAAACTGGAAATTTAAAGGGTACCTCATCGAATATTTGACATTCTTAAGTTCAAACTTATACCATACTGAATTTCACAGAGATTAAGATTTAATATGTGCCTATTCAGGAGAAAGTAGCAGAAATAACTTCCTAAATTTCAACATCGCATTATAATCCTACCACACTATTAGTGAAATGAGTATGATGAATATAAAAGCAAAAATTAAAATATGTCGGCCTAAGTTTTAATGGAAATGCCTAAAAACTAGAAGAATTTTTTTTTATCATTTAGATTTTTTCATCAATTAGGCAAAAACTAACTTGGTACCCAAAGATCGCTACTTCCAGTATCCAATACTACAATCAGCTCTTGAGGGGGAGTTCCAATAAGTACTGTACCAATATATAAAATGTTGTAGAAATCCAGCATTTCAACAAATCCGGGCTGTGGTGGAATTGTGATTGAAATCAATTATTCTGTTAAAGAGCCCATGTAGCATACAATGGAAAATACCTCAACCGTGGAACTCGATGGCGATGACTGCGACGTTGAGTCAGAAAAAGAAAAGTACTGTAAATTACGATGCCCTCGAATTATACCATTAGTTCCAACATGAACTGTTCCCCTATATTTCTGCATACTGGCGCTTTTCTGCACCTTGCGCAATGGAATAAAAGTAGGCATAGAAACATTTGACTGCTCTTTATTTCCAATCACTAAGACAAAGGAATACGCCAGCCAATGAATCGCTCTTTTCATCCTTGCTTTCGTAAGTATTAAATATGATAAATATGTAAATTTACTAGAATGAAATATTGTCTTCAATTAAGGAATCTGAAAAGCATGAATGTTCGAAAAAACGTAAATTTTTTCGGAATTATCTGAATCGTCTTTTTTCAGCATACTTTGTAACTGTCACGATAATATGATAAATATGTAAATTTGCTAGTATGAAATATTGTCTTGTAGTAAGGAATCAGAATAGCATAAATGTTCGAAAAAACTTAAACCCTTTCGGAATTATCTGAATCGTCGTTTTTCAGCATACTATGTAATTGTCACCACAATATGATAAATCCGTAATATTCAATATTTTGAAAGTGATGCTTTGCATGCAGTCACAGTTGATTTGACGCTAGGTAGATGGTACTCGGAGACGAGAGTGTTCATATTTTTATGCTAGAACCATAGAGAAATAAATGCAGCCCTAACGAATGCCAAAGATTTTGGGCAAGAAACAAACCATTCACCAATTAACAATCATGCAAATTGAAATAATGTTCTTTAATTGGTTGTATTTGATTTATTTGCCCTTATTCTCTTGCATGCACTAGATAAACTAGAAATGAATGCCATAGACAAGCAAACTTTCTAGCTGGGATAGGAGATGCAGAAATGGAAAATATGTATATAAGTTTAGTTGTAAATTTCAAAATGAGCTACAAATTCATGACATTTGCAATATCAGTCTTTGCATATTGATTGCACTATTCAATTGAGCTATGAATCTCAAGATAGCACACACCCTGGCTTATTTGTCATTTGCCTTTAATTTACTTTAGTAAATCAAAGCAGATTGACAATGTCTGAACAGGTTAAAACTCATTTTTGCGAACAAAATTTGTTCTTGTCAGGATCAAACGTTTTCGCTGTGAATTGTTATTCATCTACAACTCTTTCAGGGATTTGTAAATATATTGATCTAATTCGGTTTGTATGTGCAAGCATAGGTTGGAAATGTTGACGTGATTCACTCTTGTCAACACATGAACTAAGATAAATGAAATAGTATTAAATGAGTAGTCTCTGTGTTTATATTGTTCTGGTTTTCTAGCCTACACTTGATACAATTCATTAGTCTTGACAGTTCCTTTCATGCATTTTTTTGTATTGTATTGCAGCATTTAGAAAAATAGTACAAAGTAATATCTGCTAACTCAAACAACAAAATTACCCAAGATTTGTCTACTCAAAAGAAAATTGCTTATTGATGTAAATGTGAAAAAAGGAATTGGAACACAACATGCAAAACAAACAAAAACAATAGCAAAAAACTAAACAAAGTAGTATGGTGAGACTATACCATATAAAGGTATGCGTGAAGCAAGCTTCTCTGAAATAATAATGACACTTTGCACAGTAGCAGGGTAATCAGTAAAAAATAGAGAAGAGTGAGAAATGCTTTTAGTTATCAAATGTCAAGCAAAGATCGGCCAGATATTGAATTATGGGATTACTCCGTCAGACGTTTATCAGAAATGTCGGTTAGGGAGACACCAAGAAAATGTTTTGTGGTATAATGAAACACGGTGTTGATGTTGAAGATGTGGATATTGTTGGAAGTATCTTTTTTGTATGTAGGATTAAAGATAAGGAGTGTGCTCCTGTATTGTGACAGTAAAAATGTGTATAAAGATGTTGTAACCTAGCCTATGCTAATCTGACCTATATTAAAAATACCTATCAATTGCAATCTACCAATTTTCACTAAAAAGTTTGATGAAATGTACTTTTGCAGTTTAATACGTACTTTTTCCTTATATATCCATGTACTGAACTACAATTAAAGCTCTGTAAACCTTTTTTCAAAGGTTATACTTATTGTTCAAAACGGATCAATATCTTTATTCAACCAAATTGATGCACAATCAAATAGCTGTGCTTAAAGCTAAAAATTTGTGGCTTTTACAACTGCCCTCAAATTGTTTCTTAACCATTCCTTCTAGCAAGATTTTAATGCTGATTAACAAATATTGTCAAGGAATAACTTTCCAAATAGCTACGCATATATATACATATTACATAATATATATTTTGCATCAAAGCCTATCCATACAAATAAAAAACTGATATTAGCATTCTGATTTACTTTGACATACTTTGAAATCATACATGGTTGTCCCTCCTTTGTGAATTTGTGTTTGAAATTGATCGGATTCAGTTGCACTTAATCGATTATTATTATGAGCTACATATTGCACATATTTTGTATGATATTGCTTTAAGGAATTTAACTTGTTTGATTAAAGACTGTAAGTTACATTTTATATTTGTGTTTCCCCTTCAGTGCCAAAAACACCTTAAAAATACTGAGCTTTCATTACCTATTTGTCAGGAATTAACTTGAATTATGAGTTAATTTCTTTTCAACTCATAGCTGCTGGTGTTTTTTTAGAACATTCTTTATTTATGCCTAGTCATATTCTCAAAAAGTGGCTAGTCATATAATTGGTCTGAAGTTAGTAATGTTGAAGTGTTGTTACTTCTCACAACACAGGTCATGATATTGATGTAAATTTGAGTTGTCACTCTTTTACATTGTTTGCCTATCATGCTGTACATTGCAGTATTATTCCTCTTTTTACTTTGTTTTTGTTGCTTTTCTTTTGGCTATTTTTAGGTTTAACCCTAAAAATAGTCTCTTTTAAATCCTCCTTTCTGCTTATTTATCTTCATCCAGAAACTTTGTTGTGTACATGGCTACTACAATATACAGGTGATGAAGATATACTGTGCTCCTCCCTCCATTCAATAACTAGTGCAGTACATCCAAACTTGGCTGCATTTTCATATACAAAAAAATTGGTGTATAAGTAAAGGTATGATAAAAGTTGGTAAAATTTCTAAAATTTGGCTATTTTGGCAGCTGGTACAATTTATAAACACTACTTTTTTGATGTAATGCATTTTGAAATAATATCTAATGTTCATATGATTTGCTATTTTTTATTGGCAAAGCTAGTAGTTAAATGTGCTGCGCTAATAATCAAATGGTAATTGAATCCTCTAATGTGCTTTTCTGTACATTTAAATATAATTGTCATAATATTGAATAACAACAAAAATAAATAAGATATCAAGAAAAAAAGAAAGGAAGAAAGAATGGAATATTAATTGCTGGATTTGTGCAATTCCTACATGTGGTACTACTTGAGAATATTAGCTTGAAGTATCCAAGTCACTCATCTATCATGCAAACTATATTAATAGTCCAATTTGTTATTCATAGAGAATGGATCATTAAACTATTCACTAAATGCTGTTGGGATGGAAGAGGAAGGGTATAATTATATAATGTAGTACTTATACCTATGTTAGATGATGCGGCTTAGTTGAGGGGGTAATGTCCAATGTACAGCAGAGGGCAGACAAATAGCAATGCAAAAATAAGATTCAATAAAAAAAATTTTAAAGTATTACTAAACTTTGAAGAGTGAGCAAAAATGCAAGACTGAGCAAATAAACATGTCCCCGCTAACTCCTGCAGTATATCCTCTTGAATTGTCATTAAAACTTGCTCTTCAATGAATCTTGCTGGATCTTATTGTTTTATAAGTAAATGCAACAATTTCTATTGGTAAGCCTGTGGCTATACTAGTAGTACTTCAAAATTATTTTTGGCGGAAATAAAATAGAGTAAAGTGAAGCAATTAATAATAAAGCTGAATTAAGCAGAAATATATTATTGTTACATTTCTGAAATAATATCTAGCCAGTGGAAATGGAGTTTGAAGTAGAACAGAAGATAGTGAAGAAGAGTTTCAAAGAAACATGATGAAAGCAGGTTTAATCTTTCTTGGGTTGAACTGGTTACATGACTCTGTGGAAAATGATCAAACTGATTTCCAATTAACCATATAAAAATGATACAGCAAATTGTGGCGTAGAACAAAGAAATCCATAAAAGATTATGACAAAGATGTTGACATAAAGGGTTTGGTATTTAAGGCACAATTGGGATAAAAGGCGCAATGAGATAAGAGAGGCAAAAAGGTGAAAAAAGGTACAGGCAAAATACAGGCAAACGTAGACAAAAATTGATTATTAAAGTTGAGCAGTTATGCCGTAACAATATAAAGAGATAGCAGGACCAACAAGTATCCTGACAAATGCACATTTTAACAGAAATATCTGTGTCATTCCTTTTTGCTTGGTATCAAATAGGAAGTAGTCAAAAGATTGTAAGTACATGCTATACATTTATATATACATGTATAGATCCATAGTATTGTATGCCCAATTTCTTTGTTTGGCCTTGTCCTTTGCAAATAAACTAGAGTAGCTGTAATACCAAAAATTTTCTTACCTAGGTAGCCATGAGCATGTCTTGAATTTTTTTTAAAAAGAATCAGCAATTTGTATTGGATGACGTATATCGAATTTTTTTTGTATAGTTCAAGTTTCCTGGAGAGTACATGTAAAGCATGTTGGAATTAAAATATTTGAATAGCATTATTAATCAAATTAGAAAAAATCATAAAAAAAGTTAGGTATAACGTTTCTTGAGCAAGTGTACCTTTTGATTCAAACTATCATTATTTTTCCTTATATTTTACTCAACCTGTAGTGATTAGTCAAGCTATTTAATATATCCAAGTTGTCTAAAAGATTTAAATATCTATATTGAGCACAATATACTAGAGTGGCAACAAACTTTTTCTGGCTCAAAATCGATTTACCTTGAAAAAGACCAACAGGTTCAAACAGTTCAGGTCTAGATTGAACGAATGGTCTAAGTGATTAATTACTAGTTTTAGACAATGATTGTATCACATATTTTCCAAGAAGTAAAAATACCAAGATTGGTAGTAAGGTTTTCACAAAAAAGTTTTTAATGCTTTGACAAATTAACCGATTGCACTGCAATAGCTGCTGGGTTGTTCAATTTATACTATACAAAAAAATAAAGATGTAATTGAGTAAAATTTTCTTTCATTTTCTAGAGGCATCAGAGTAGCTGAGAAAAAAAATCACAGCAAGCAATACCTTTGTGACTTCCTTGATGTGTTACTGTTGAGGTAAGTAGAGTGAACTTGTTACTCTTGCACAAAAACTGTATCTTGTAACAATGGAGTGTGCAAAAATGTGAGTTTCTGATCTAAGTGTTAGAATATCTACTGCTCTAGCACCCAGATTGTACCTTATCTTTCATGTTGCCCCTATTTATCCTGATTATTATGAACTTTACCCCAAATCATTTTATAGCATTGTTATTGAGATGGCAAACTAATTTAGCAATTTCAAGAGAATATTTTATGCAACCCATGAGGTTTTTAATGCAGCTTAAATGAAATTTACTATAAGCTAGCAATCTTCTCACTATTTTGTAACATTGTGTGACATGTTACATGCTGTTTTTCTTTGCACAGTCTCTGAACTATTACAGTTGTTGGTCATCTTTCCTCTACTCTGTATCTCAACTTATAACAATTATACATTTTTTCTCACTTTCACTTTACTGTATATCATGTATTCTCAACTTTCAATTCTGTAATGTTGTCTTGGTATTGTGTTGATAAACTAAATTTATACCTAGATTTATTTTAATACCAAGTTCCATGGGGACATTAACATGTATAGTAGATTGGAGTGAAATTTGTCATTACAAAATTGTCAGTCAGAATTGAGTAAATTTAAAGGAAAGTAATGTAAAATGCCCTTTGAGTTGGCAACACTCCCAATTTAAACTACCATTCCAATATCTTGGAGTACATATTCTCATCTAGGTGGGATTTACTGAAGTTTTATTGTTAGGAATTAACTCCCTTAGGGGTTAATTCTGTTTCTATAGCTGCAGTCAGTGCTCATTTATGACGTTCCAAGTAAATTGGCTACATAGATTCTAGTAGGGTTTTATATTCTGTTGTATTGATGATGTTAGCTCATTTCTATCAACACAATTAGTGCATGATAAATATACATATTTCTGTCACAGTTTCTTGTGCTTAGTTGTGTTTCATGTTTCTAACACTTATACATATTCTAAGCTTCTTCTAAAGTAAGATTCTGTTGTTATACATACACCTCCTAAATATGTAGGGATGGCCACTGTGCAACAGTAGAATTTGTTAAAATTGTAATGTATAATGCAACTGTAAGTGTTGCAATTTGATTAATTCATTGAAAATGAACATAAGGCTTTCAAATTTTTTGATTGACAAGGACTTATCATTTATTTTAGTTTGATTCACTGATGGGTTTGTAAATAACTGCATTTTCAGAACCAGTTGCAATTGAGTGCAATGGCAATGGAGTTGTTCCTGATTTCTAGTCTGCATTGATAACAATGCAGAATTGGATTAAGTTTATGTTGATATTTTGTATAGGGGGTTTATCACTAAATTTGTTTGTAATGTTGGAGTAATGTTCATCATATCTGGTGTAAAAGATAAAATTTGTTTTCAAAAACTCTAAAATTGATTTTCTGTAACAAAATTTTTGTTTGTAACATTTTTCATACTTCAAATTGATTTTTCATGCAATAGAGAAAAATAGAAGTTTTCATTTTGCAAGCATACATGGTATGCCCAGATTTCAGTCATAAATGCTCATAATCAAGTAAGATATTGGTGAAAATTTGTTCATCTAATATGTACCCAAGTGGTCATTTGTGCAAATACTTTATGGAAAACAAAATAAAAATAGCTGTTTTTTCTATTTAATTTAAGTTTTTACTCTAGCAACAACATACCAATTGTATTCAAAGGAATCTAAATTTTCTAGTTTTCTAAAAAATTTTTCTTCACGTAGCAAAAACATGTAACAGCTAATTTTTGGCATTAAATTTTCTATCTCATGTGATTGACAATGATGAAGAAAAGAACCAATAAACCCTGGTTATTTATGGTTATGCAGTCCTAGCAGGCTTGCTGTTCAACCAATGAGTAGTTGAAGAAGGACAGATTTTGGAACCTGAAATAAATTTGTAAATGAAAAACAGCATTTTTTAACTTTAACTCTTTACACATTGTATCGTTGATTATTTGTAAACTTTCATTCTTGGTAGCTAAATAAACCAGTTATTAGTAATCTTGAATTTTCTACGCAAGTCTGAAGCATAATCAAAAGAACAATTTGGTATTTGCATTGTAGACCATATACGGTTGTCACTAAACTGCCAGTTTTTAAAAACTTTTATTTGTCAGTAACTTAAATATTTCCATTTTTAACATTTTCAAAATTATAGTGCATTAGTTTCTTTGAGCCATTTTTTGTGGTCATATATATGATACCCAAATAAGCATTTCTATTATTTCTATCTGAAAATGGTGCTAGCAATGGTAAGCTAAAATAATTTTAATGTGGACTTGTGGTGTTTTAATTTTTTGTTCTATTTAAATTATAAAATGGAAAAAATGTTTGAAATGATAAAATCAAACTTTGTTTGTGTCCAAATCTTGAATAAGTTTATAGTATGTACAACTATTTCAAATTTCTGAGCAATGGTTAGATGTTCTATACCTCATCTCTTGCATTATCTACAGATGAACGGAAAGAAATAATTTAATCAATTTCATTTAAATATATTATATGTGCCAACCTGCATGGGTACATTTTGCACCCTGGACTAATGTAATTTGGCATTTATAGCAATGCCAATGTTATGAGATTGTCTTGCTTATGAAATTGTATGGATGAATGAATTTCTCTATGAATGCTGTAATACTTAATTTATACACTTTTCACCAGGATACTAATGCCACCATATATGTACATAAAAGTGATACCTTACGAGCTTGACAGCTTGTATATCTGAAAAAGTATGCTGGATAGCAGACAAGTGATGATCTTTCTATTGAACTATTGTTGACTCTAGTATACATGGACATCTCTTGAAGTTAGACATTAGTATACATGGTTGTTAGGAATTAACTGGTTAACAGTTGATCCTATATTTTATGTTAGCTGCATCATTGTTTCTGTTCTCAGTTTAAGAATTCTGACTGCTGACATCATGTTCTCACTTTAGCCAATGGAATGGTGCCATAGTGCAATTACTACTGGTCCATCATGTGATTGAATAATTGTCTATCTTGCATTGCTAGAGTTTACTTCTAGTAATGCAGTAATATATAATGTATGATTTATGCTTAAATGTCTGTTTGCATTACAATGGTAATGATATCTCCAACTTGAAGATTCTAATATTCCAACATATATTAAGAAAAAGGGTAGATATGTCGAAAATGATTAAAATCTTCTCATATTTATTAGTTTTTTTACTTGCTTTTCGAAAACAATCTTGGGCGTACGTTAGGCTTTATTTGAGGTTGCACTCTGTATAACTAGGAAAATAAATATTTACTGGTTTTTGCATTTTTTTATCAGATCAGCATAAAAAATTTTTTCAGACGTAGCCAGAAATACTGATAATTAAATTCCTTCACACAGTCAATAGAAAATCACACTAATCTTCCAAATGTCAGCGTAATACTTGCTCAGTTTGGTTTGCTATCTCGCAGCTTTATGCAATTCATTAGGCACTACGTCAATAGCTTTTTGCTCGTTTTTCAATGAAATGATTCTTTATCAAATTTAATGTAAAATTAATGGTTTTTTCATTCAAGTGAACCACTTATTGTAGCATTGAGATAACAGAATATCACTGAGAAAAGATTTTATTTTTATGGAAAAGTATTCATTTATTTTCATTGGTGCATAAATTTAAGCACGACCCAGCGCCCAGCGTACAAAACTAGGAATTGCACTTCCAAGAGAAGAACTTTCTTCAATCTTTTTGGGAACTTTCTCGGAAAGATCTGGAAAATCCATGTACGCATTAAACGCTCCATCGAGTAATATTGGCTTCGCTGGTATGATTTCGAGTTGTGGAGGAATACATTCAATCCTGCAAGTTAAGAAAAACTTGACTTTATCAACAACACCGAATATATATATATATATAAAGCTATATTAAAACTGCATATAACTTCGGATTTAAAGAAATTGTCAGGACTACCGAATCAGTTTGCTATATGAAAAGGCATTGGCAGTACATCGGAATACTATCTGTGCACCGGTCTTGCAAAAATTTACTTCTAGAACAAAAAATTTGTATACTAAAATATTTTAACTTGCTGATGATTGTGGTATTATTTATTTTGGATAAGACTCAAATAGTCCATATAGCACTAAATGGAAAACGACTCAAGTTTGGATAGTAGACTCTCTTGAATTGTAACGACGATCGAAGTTGTTGAATACAGTTGAATCTTACTCTGCAATCAGCATTATCTACTAACATAAATCAGATTTCAATTTCACTTAAGATTTGAATGCAATACCAACATTGTAATCATTTTATGCCCATTTTTTAATTTTTAACATTTGTATTAGTCTGTTTCTTTTCTATGTGCACATTGGTATTTTGCTAATACCTTCATATCCGAAAATCTAAGACTCAACTCGACACGATCTACTTTTTCAATTTATTCGCTAAAAAATTTTTCAGAAGCAAATTCATCAAATCCGAGTTTTTTAGTCGTACATGTAAATATTAGAAAAAAGGTATGATATTAATTCCTGCCATTTACATGATACCTCTGTTTAATTAAATGCGCAGAGCCATTATATGCAGAAATTAATTTTGAACGTCAAATAATGCAACATTCTAATTTTTCAATAGGGCTTGTTAACAACTAACAATGTATATCATTAAAAATACCAACCAAGTAATATAACAAGATGGGTTTTATTTGGATCAAGATAATAGTACCTGAAATCATTATCATTTATACGGTCGTCGAATTCAAAGAGACGCAGCAAAAGAGATTGGTATCCGCCTTTTTCAACCTCTACAGAATCGGTCTAAGTTAAAGGGCAGAAAAAATTGAAACATCACGATAAACCTCGACATGGCAAGCATGATGTTTAACAGTGCACACATATAGATATAGCCATCAAGACAAAAACTGATGGGTGACATAATTTCCTATTCTGAAAAGTTAATATTGCCGAGGAAATCCACAGCAAAGCTAAATCATTGACTTTGCATCGATTGAAAATCGTCCTGATCAAAACAGCTTGCAATGTAAAACCAAAAGTTAAATGCTAGAAAAGGATTTTAATAGCTACACATATCTCGGCAAAATGTTGAAAGAAAAATACAGCACGATTCTTCAAATATAATGAATCTATTTGTAGGAATGTCACTATTAGCAAATAGCACAAAAATCAACTAAAAAGTCCTATTTTGCCAAGTTCCGCCCTCAACTTGCAGATATAATAAATTCAGTATAGCTTATGCTTACTGTATCGATTACCGATTTTAATCTTGCTGATAAGTATTGCTACAGAAAAGTATCATGAAACCTCAGGTGCAGTTTAGAGAAATTTCATCCATTAGAATTTATCTATAGAAAATATTGAGAACTGCTTGAACAAAGTAACAACTGTACGATATGAAAATTATAAAATTTTCAACGGGGATACAAAAAATATGTAAACCAGATATTCGATGAAGGCATAATCACCAGAACTTCATGTTTTCGAGATCAAATCTCCAGTTACAAGTAATAATTACTCCAATGAGTTTTATGTTTATGACAATAATTCATGTCTATATGACCATGTTTTGGTATTTTTATCCTTATTTTTCTCTGACAAATCTGATTTTGACACAATACTAAATTAATCGCAAAAGACAGGTTTAAGATTAAAAATACTCTTTTGATATCATTACATGCAATAATATTATTAATCCAGGCAATGGATTTAAACATTTGATCAATGATTCATGACTTCCATACCACTAATCTACTTCTAATCTTACGCAGGAATGTATGTACTATGCAAAGCAAATGAATTTTCCTACATGAGATAGGAATCCAAAATCTCCCACATCCAACTTAAGTACATCCTTTCCACTTTCATATTTAAAGAACAATGAAAAATCAAGAAATTGAAGGAACTTGTCATTTGAAGAAAGTTGACAAGAAATAGATATAATTACGGTTCATTAGTTGAAATATCAATCTGATTTACCTCAGTATAACCAGTATTTGAATCATTCGGAGAACTTTCTGGCAATTCCTTAGAATTTTCTGTATAGAAACTTGCTGTAGCTCTAAGCCGCCCTCCTTCAATCAACCTAATGTCATGAATAAATATACGCTTTTATTTACCTCAGCATTAGTATTGATGCCATTGCAAAAAGTGCAATATTCTACTTTAGCTCGATATTGCTCCTGAACAATATTTTATGATCAATTCCAGTGGCTGTGCTATCAGCTGTATAGTTGACTAGTCAGTATCAATATCACGTACTATGTTATCAAAAATGAACAGCTAGCGCTATCTTGTATACATTATCTCTGAATGTTCACAAAAGGTAAACTTCAAAAATAATAATAAGAATTTATATATAATTGAATCATATATCAATACCATTACATAAAAAGGTATCATATTTGTTCATATATATCTAGCGATATTTGGCTATGTATTAGTCTATATTGATGCAGACTTATGCTGTATACTAACTTTTATTTGAATAAGCAGTTAGCAGTATTCTATAGCAATTTTATGTTGAGTATAATTAAGTATTTTAGTCTATAATATCAGTTTTTCCTATCATCTCTCTACTGCCTCTCTTCTCGATAAAACACTAATTTCAACAATATTATAATCTTGTTACAGTCATGTTTCTTTTTTATTATTGAGATTATGTTGGACTAGATTTGCTGATATGCTTTCAGTAGATCCCATACACTGAAGTTCAATAGAAAACCGTATTGTGTGCTACCAATTTGAGTACTTCATATAGTATCACATCCAGGCATACATATATATATATATATAAATATATATAATAATTTTGCATTCTCTCTGTTGCTCGCAGCTCTTATGCATCTTTCATAGCATTAGGACGAAATGCGTAAGCATAGGCAAAATGAGATCTTGCATCACTATCAAATGGTCACCATGGAACTATTAAAAAAAGAATAATTTTGTATATACATGAAAGGGTCAATATAGACCCTTTCTAGATTAAACAATTTTACGTCTGAAAGAGTCTCTGTGTAATCATTCCAAATAGAAGCATTTAATTATATGAAAGAGCCGTTACTTAATCAACACAAAAAAACATTTTTTCTGAAAAAGAAATCATCTTTAGAGCAGATGCAGAAGAATATTGACTCTTTCACCATGGTTTACAACTTAGTCGGCCCAAGATGTAGGGGTAAATAGAAACATCCGATTCAAAAGTAGCATAATGTCGAAGGATTATTTTACATACCTAGCTAGAATTTTCATTTTGTCCATCCGTCCATCATAAATATCTTGATTATCATGACCACTGATTAAATCAGACTCTCTATCCATTGCTTCATTGCAAAGTTTCGGCACATGACTATCAAGCAGAGAAAAAGCTTTGCCCCACTGAAGCTGTTTAGCATAGAATTCTGAAAGGTAATAGCATCGACAAGCTCTGAACCTATAGAACAGAATCACTCTATGAGCTATTAAATTTTTATACTGTTAATCTCAAGGATAGGAAGCACACAGAGAAAAAGAATAGAAAATCGCTTAAAATACAAATTAATCAGAATAATTTGCTCAGAACAATTTCCATGGCTGTGATTCAGTAAATGCTACTGTACAATGTATGCCTAGTCAACCAGTCAGTATCAATATGAACTAGTATGGTAATATATAATGAATGACTAGCACAATCTTTAACTTGAGTTATGAAGCTATACCAATTTCGATAGATACAGCAAAGAGGCAGCAATAATATTTGAATAGATTAAAATTAAATATGCAAAACAGAGTAATGTAAATATCAGTGAAATCTACTTCAACATGAATATTATTCTAAAATCATTCGTAATATTCTATAGCATTTTGTATTTTATCTAGTATATAATATAGTTACTTGGACGTAGCCTACTAGGCTTATCAGAGCAATATCCAACGCGAGAAATTCAAAAATAGCCATGTAACTGTGAAATATTTTTCCGGGTCTCTGTAAGCTTATCTTTTAATCATTGGACCATGGTTTACACCGAAATCCATGAAAATGTGCAAATTGATAATTTCCAAGTTTATGGAGTCGATTGAATTTACTCAAATCTAAATTTTCGAAAAAGGACAATTTTTTCATGCAATTGACAGATTTTCAATTCGATTAGATGTATCGATATTTATTGTGAAGCTCAAGTTCTGAAACTCATCAGTAAATACTGAGCAAGAGGATGGGTTGGAATTTCACATATGTGAGACTAAAGATTTAAAACTGAACCCCTATGAATGTTACCAAATAAACAAAAAATCATCGCTGAACAGGCTTTTCGTGAACCATCTAGTGTAAGCTAGTCTTTGAAAGAGGACACATATTATGACTGAAGCATTTTTTCATACAGAAGTGGATTATAAAATCAGTGAAATTTACTTAAAGCTAGTGTAAGATGCAGGGTAAAGTCAAATATGTCATGAACACTTACTCGAATAGCATCAACAAATATCTAGCAACGATAGATAGAGAAAGAGAAAAGGATAGAGTGATATCATAGAGTAAAGTGCAGAGTCAAACTTTAATACCCATATTGTTTTAGAAAATTATTCGAGCGCATTCTCAAAGAATTGAAAATATACTAAAAAATAGCATACATACATGAAACTGACTGATTTTTTGATAAGGCTCATATAAAACAATCGCTAATAATAGAATATATATGTATATAGAAAAGTATATTACAGCGATGCTCAAGAACAATTCAAAATAACTAACCATGATTCAGCAGCATCAAGCTGTTCTAGAACAAATTCAGGCTCAGTATCTCGGTCCATATCATCTTTGTTCAAAATTCTGTCTTCTTCTAGATGCAAAATTGGTAGATGAGTTAAATTTTCAGCATTTTTCACGCATTCGCGCATGTCTTTCACTGATAACAGGATACTATTGTAAATATGCACCATATCCGAAGCATCTAGAGAAACTACTTTATGAGATCCTCCCTAAAAATAGCAAAATTTAATTGTGAAAATAAGGCAAATTTAGAAATTATTATTCCATACATAATATTTATATTTATCATAACTAACGTAGCAATAACGCCTTTAAACTAATACTGAAACTTCTGTCTAATCGCAAGCCATTTAGATAGGCTGCATTGAATTATGGCTTTTTAATCTTTTTTCAGCTAAATAGTGGTTGATATGGAATAAATTTTTTCGAAATTTGGAAATACAGTATTGAAATATGATAAAGAAGTAATCAAGGGCTGCCGATTATCGAGGAGTCTTACAGTTCCCAAAATTTGAACCTTAACATATACATATGACTAGGCACAAAAAACATTAAAAATATTGTGTCATTGCAAAGCTTGTCAAGTAAAATAATGAGACAGGTAAGACATTGCTTTGGTTTAATCCTTCCAAAACCCCATTTAACAGAACAATGAGACATAGGAAATAACTGAATTTAATGGCATCCTAACTTCTGTAACGTATGTACCTATTAACTGTACTTTTTAACTTATTTCAGCTAAAACAGAGCAATTTTTAAAACAAAACAGTATCTCTGGCATTTTTTAGATATAGAAGGTACATCAAATAGGACATATGCAGCAGCATTGGCAACAACGGGTATGACAGATCACCGGTTCTAAGTCGAAAATTCTCGAATCAAGTCGAGCAGTTTCAAAATAATATTCATCAACTGATTTAGCTTTCGCTGGCAAAACAATTTGGCATTTTGAGCATTTTCTGGAAACACATTGCCAGAAAAAATATACCACTGAGGGGAGGAAATACTTTTGTGAGCATTTAAAAAAATTCAGATTTTAGAGGGGGTGAAAGGCTCTAAACTGAGCAAAAAAAAGGTGGAACACGTTTTTATTTGTGGGCTTAAATCTCCCAACTGTTTTGCCAATGGAAAGATAGAGAGAAAACAACTCAGCTTAAAATTTACAATTATTCTTACCTTGAGAACTGTATCTGCGATTTGTTCATTTCGTAAGAACATCAGTTGTGCCATTCTATATCTGGCAAATGCAACCATCAGATTTAATTCATTACGCCTTTTGCTGACTTTCGGTCCATTTTCCTAATTAAAAAATAAGCTAATGTTGAATATTCAATCAAAAGGTCCCTCTAGAGGAGTAAATAACACCGGGGCCAAGCATTCAGAATTAATTATATGGAATTTTTTTCATTACCTTTCAGTATCAAAATTATTGATTAATTTTTGAATTTTTCAAAATACTTCATAGCAATATACGCTTCGGTGAAGCCGACTAACGTGAGCGAGTTAGTCCATATTTCAATGGATACTTATAGCTCGATTACTAGACAAAGGGCAAGAAAAGTTACCCTATTTCAGTTGGGACCAAATGGCAGCATATTACATAAGAGAGGATACTAAGTAAAGGGGATTTATTTAGAGAAGTCGTGCTATAGTTCCAGCTTGATAGGGAAAAATCCAAAGGATTCGAGGATTGATCTTTATCCTTACTTATTCAATATTTCAATGATTTCAGGCACATCTTGGAAGAGTGATCAAATGTGTAAGAAATCCTATTATGAGACATACTGCGATTGGGACCAAGATTTGCCCAAGACAATGTCTATTTGCTTTAAAAAGACGAAAATGAAAATTTTTCATGAATCATCAAATTTAAATTATAAATAGACTATTTCTCATAAGTTCAAGTTCAATATTCTGTGTGGCTTTTGCATATCAGTACTTTGCATGCTCCATATTAAAGATTTAGAATATGAAACAATTGAAATTCTTTGAATGAAAAAAATAAATTTGCTTATTTTATAATAAAAGTTAAGGCACGAGAATTTTGCTCATTAAGAGTCAAAGCCTTCAGAGTTCTCAGTTTTGTGCTAACTCAGTTTAATAAGCTCATTCTCATGTATCAGAGCATTAAGTAACCTAAAATTAACCACAACGCAGCTAGGGAGATACCTCAAGGTGGCCAGAGCAAACAAGTGCAGACTAGTAACTGTAATTGAGTTCAAGATTTAGATTACTTCAAACCACACTGGTTGATTAAATTTACAATTTTTATGCTTTCAAAAAAAGTTAGAAAATCTACTAAAATATTTTGATTGAAATGCATTACACGAATGTAGTAAAAATGAATATATAGAAAAGCTACATTCGATTGAAGTAATGTACCTTTTTCTTCAAAATATGGTGCTGATCTGATATCATTTTAAGAGCAATTTTAAATTGCCTGAAAGCGGGGGAATAGTGGGGGTCTTTTAAGCTACGAGCCAGAACCTAAAAAAGACAAAAAGAATTCTAAATATGCATAGACTCAGCCTTTCATTCCCTAATAGGATTTTGGAAAAAATATATTTTATACTTCACATTTAATGTGCAGTACCAATACTAAAAATAACATGAATTTAAACTCAAATTTCGATCAAAAAACTGTACAGGTACATAAATTTTTGCTGTAAATATAATTTCAAGCTTATAGAATTTGTCAAAGTTATTCGTATACAATAGAAAATTCCAAAAAAGTCATCAAATATAAATGTCTGATAGTTACCTTTCCTTTGGCAACTTTTTTGCAGAACTTTTTCGATTGTACTACAGCTAAATCAAGAGTCAGAGCTAATTGTGAAAAATCAACAGTAGCCGATTTGCCAAGCCATTCCAGTTTCTGATGCGGATCGTGAATCATTGATGTTCGTGCACACTCGCTTAGCTTCTCCTCAATATGAGGTTCGATTCCCACGAGAGATTCGATGTCAATATTCGGATTCGATTTAGACAGGCTGTATTTGCAATAACGCACACTGTTCAAAGCAAAAAGCAAGAACAAAAATATTGCAGTTATTTCGATGTACTGTACGTTTTGTAAATAACACTGAAATAATGGTATGTAGAACATTGAAAGTTACAACTTTTTTAAAAACAGAAAAATACTTTATCTAGCATTTATAATCATCGTGACCGAACACTTTCAATTATTCCACTAATGATCACTACATAAATATTGTCTAATATAATATAACTGCTAAAAAAATCGGTCAATTTTTTATTGAATTTCATCTTAAGGTCTTAGTGATATTTCTATAAATAGATGGCCCATTAAATGATATTATACTCTATAATTTGATAGTTCTTCACTCCACCATCAAGTAGAAATTTTCAAAGTGTCCCTTCAAAAACTAAACTCTTGTTTAATTTGCCAAATTTGATTGGCTATATAAAATTATGAAAATCCATTTCAATTGGCTCCTAAAATTATATAAGATGTATAAATACAAGAGAGAAGATGACGAAGAGTAATATTATCTCATATTAAGTAACATATGCATGTATGTGTTAAAACTTCAAGTAACCCGGAAAACTCAAATTGATGGCTCTGAATAGCCGTGATAGTTCAGTATGAACGATTTCTTGAGAATATAGTAAAACGGATATATTCGGGATAGCACTAAATTATCCTTGACATTTTCCAATGACCCTTCCATACAATTGGACCTTATTTTTACAGTATCTATCTAAAACCCGACCTAACAGCTTTTTCGAAAAATGTCGCAAATAAATTATTATATCCTTTAACCAAAGCATTACGAAAAGACTCGTACAGTTGTCACAAGTTTGTGATTGTCTAGTGGCACCCCCGGTGCCTCTGCAAACTACTATTTAGAATAACTGAAACTCAATAGTAGAATAATTTCTTAATGTAATAAATAATTTTAGATTAATCTAAGCCAATTAAAATTGGTTTGTCGCGGGGTCAAGAGAACCATTCGTGGAGAAATTAGGAAATCTGTCACAAGTTCATGTAGATTACTTAGTCATTTCTGTAGTACTCGCAGCCATTGCATTACTTTTCATCAATGCACGTAAAATGTCACCTTGAAGTTCCCAAATACTGCTAAATAGATGCACCTATGCTCATAGTATCCATCAGAACTAAAATTTGAACCGATTTATAAAACATGAATGAACCAAAAAAGCTAATACAGCTGCAGCAAGTAGGAGCCCACTTACATTATAACTGAATCACGTACCACAAAAACTGGCAAAAATGCAAATATTGAACGGAAAAAAGGATATTTTCATACATTTAGAAAGTAAGCTTAATTAAACTAAATTATATTGCAATTATCATCCTTGCTTTAAATAAATACCATCAAATAAAACCAAGTAGGAACAGCCAAAATTCAGTAAAAAAAGAGTTTTTTGTTGAAGATGATCAAAAACTGACTTTTAAAATCAATAGTAGCCACAGAAAGCATATATATAAATTACCTAGGCTCAATTTCTTCTGAAATGGCCCCAAATAGGTCTTGATTTGGGAACGAGCCAATTTTTCCTAGCCTTTCATGCACATTATGAGCTGCAGCCATGCACTTCAGCGCCTCAACAAAATTCTGATTCATGAAATGAACTTTAAGCCCCAGGTAAATTTTAAGGTAGCATTATTCCGTTTAGTTTAGTTCAGTTCAGTTCAGTTCCAAAGGATTACTATAAATGCACTGCGCATATGTACATATTATGTGCACGTATATGTGCATTATCAAGTAATGTAAACTTCGGATATAATGAATTTTCAGACCATCAAACGATCATGATATCCAGCTACCTATACAACAAACTTCGGATATAACGAACCTGTTGGAACTACCAAATTCATTCGAAATGTCTGAAAATCTGAAGCTGATCTTGGAAACGATATCACTCGTTCGATTCACTACAGGTGAAAATTCGCTGAAAGAAAGCCCATTATATAAAAAAGTTTACAATAGCACACTGATATCGCAACTGAAAGATACAGTTCCGTATGTTTTGGGGAAAATAAAATAGAAATTAATATGAAGCTGCTCTGAAATACAACAGAATATCTGATTGAATATGAGACCTTAAACTACAATTTTGAAATAATTTACATGGAGCTGTAACTGGCTTGCAGAACCAGTGTACCATAAAAAGCCCAAAAAAATGAAGCCAAATTTCAGTGTACACATTTAAATACATAATGGCATTCACGAAATGATAAACCCTTCCATCTTAAAGGTAATTAACGTAATATGAAATAAAGCTACATCGTTGGCCTATTAGAGGAGGTCTCTTAGAAACAAAACTGATTCAAGTTGTTTCATTAAATAAAATTTTAGAAATTTCTGTGCTTTTTGGCATATTCACGTATAAGTAAAATGCAGCACAATGTTACAGAAATATCGATCGTGAGATATTTTCTTCTACGTATTGCATTTTACTAAAAAACTTTAATTCATTTATTCTGAACTGCAACTGTATAATATTAACCTTTACAACGCGTAAATGAATGTTCATATATATTTACTCTCAAAGTAAACTTCGAATATAATGAATTCACTTTTAACGAGTTGATGAAAAGTCATATTGCGCCAAGTCAAGCTCCTGAATTCAGATATAGCGAGTGAATTCATGGTCCAACAGCTTTGCTATATTCGAAGTTTACTCTATATTGATGCATACATTTATATACGAGTTTAAAAGAACACAGTATAGGTTAGAACCGATAAAAATAGCAACTAGTACAAGAAATCCTATTCGAAATATAAACTGATTGTTGATTGGTCAAAATTACCTGCTTTTCAATAAACACGAGGCCCCTCATGTAGGAAGAGTACGCATATGCCTCGAGTGTGGTGTGAGTATTAGCAACATTGCTGCTTAATTTATGGAGATCGTCTGCCCATTTCGATGCCTTAACAAGCCGTTTTAGATACTGACGCCTCCCATTCTTGGATGAGGCATTTCCTAGATCCTAGAAGCACAAAAGATAATTTCCATACAACATACTTTTATAAATCTTACATACATAAACTAAGACTCTTTAAAAACAGCTAAATGTGAACTACCAATAACATTGTATTTCTGTTTTTACTTTTAAAATTTTTACAATTAATAATTTATTAACTTTTTTTGTATATCATAGCGTGGAGGATGAATATTTCGAGTGAAACTATTCAATATATCTAACTCAATTAGTAATTTTCCTCCCCAGAAAAATTTTCAATTCAATAAAAGGACCATATTATTAAAATCTAGTTGCTTAGAACATTCCCATAATCTTGAACAAGGTATAATTCTCGATGAGAAGCTATTGTTGAATTCGTATTAAATGTTGATAAAAACCAGTACCTCGTATATTGTAAGAATTCTTCATTAGTACAAGTGGACCGGAAATTTTTTTAATCATTATATGATATGAGAAAACTTTACAAATGCAAGGTGAAAAAATTTGGTTGAAAGTGAAGTAATATGAACCATAAAAATGACATCACCACTATATACTGGTAAGTTATCAAATTTAAATAGTTTATTCCTCGTCAGCTCAAAGTTTAACATACATATATGTGCTCAATATATTTATGATTCTACATAGCATAGGTCGCAAATGTCCAATACTAGTGTAGAAAGAAATGCCTAAGAAAAGAAAAATTATAGAAAAATAAATTCATCACGATAAAAGGTTTCTAAGAGCCATGAAAGGGCAAGAACATGCTATGCTGACCTTTCAACTCATGAAGAGTCCATTTTATTTGAATGGCCGAATTTCAAAACAATTTCTGAAAAGGTAAAAACCACTTAAAATACTACAGCACTCCATCTGTGCATTAGATGCGCATATGGTTACACCAAAGAACACACAGATACATTCATAGAATTTACATAAAAGATATCCGAAAAAAGTTTCTTAAGACCAGCTGTCAAAAAGAAACAAATTTTTCGAGGAAGCCAAAGAATATTAAATTTGTTAGGAAATTAGTTCTAGTAGAATATTTCACTAGTAAAAGAGGATTTGAAAGTGCAAGTGCATACTTTTTAATGATATTTCAGCTCATATTTTTTATAGGCCATATTTCAGAATAATTTATAAAAGGTAAAAAGTATTTAGTAACTTATTCTACACTTTCACACTGAAATAAACACAATATTCTCCTCTATGTAGTACGCTGATCATCAATTAGAATGTGTAAAAACTTTCAATGGCAAGACCTATTTAAGAAACTCAGTCAAAACTTTTTAATTCCTTTTTTGATAAAATAAAAAAGACTTTTATTGTTAATTGAAATTAAAAAATTGCTTACATACCGCTTTCAATTCCAAGGCATGAGCCCAGCTACGCTCAGCATACATTAGCAGCACTTCCAAGAAATTCTTACTGATTAGGAACAAATAAATGTATATATCTTATATTTATAAATGGAACCTTGGTAAATACACCTAAATACTACTTAAAAATAGTTTTAAAAAAATTACATTACCAATTGGACTACGCTAATATATACAATGAAACTTGCTAAGTCAAACACTCCGTAGTGAATGACAAATTATTGATTTTTTCTCATCATGTAATGAGTTAAAAAGGAGACAATCAGGTTGAAATATACTTTATATTAATTTTACGTAAATGTATCCTCAAGGATTAAATAGCCTTTTTTTAATTTCAATTATTTTTAAAATAGTGAACAGAAATAGGAGCCTGCTTCAATTTTGATGATTGTATAGTCCCCATCTTGCTTCATAAAGTATCATAGAGGTAAGTCAACTCAGCATGATGATGGTATGTTGAAATGTGGTTTCAGTATTGACCAAATAACTGGTTCCCCCTCTTCAGCTCCATCCGACTAATCTTACAAATCTTCAACCTGCACTTTTTTCATTAGGCATGTGCACTTATCTTACGAAAGTGACCGAATTGAAAGACTGAAATGGAACTCTGCAAGTCCTGCATTCAAATTACTTCTGCAAACAGCCTCGAAACAATATGTTCTAATTCATGACATTGCGGACATGAAATTATTCACTTAACTAATTTGGAATATAAAAAATTGAGCCGATTTTTTAAAACTTATGTACATGTATATATGTTGAAAAGGCTCATCAAAACTAAATAATCAGGAGTGGTCACTCTGAAAATTATTCAACAGACAGGTGTTTGAATTAAAGAACTGTTCAACTTATCAGGTCACTAGATGTATATATATTTACTTCATTTGTAAATAACCTCAATTCACGATTGCCACCCATCTGATTTTGACTGAACTATTGTGAGTTTTTTTTATTTTTTAAGTAAATAATCTCTATAGTTGGTACTAAAAGTTCAGCTTTGGGGATGAAAATTTGGAGGCATTTTTTACAGTACCAGCAAAAGTAAGTAATAAAAATTTAAACCAAAATAAATGTTGGAATTTATTTTGTAAAGATATTTATAGGGAAGCAAGTCACCGTTGAAAAATGAGTACTAGGACATAAGCAAACGAATCATCTCAGCATTGAAGGGATGTATCGATTTTTTTCTAAATTTAATAGCAGAATGAGTTAAAATTTAACATTCTACCCAGCAATTAAATCACTGAGTTTTCACATCCAAATTTCGTGATAATATATTTAATTGCTATCATTGTTATGGTTATATATTATATGCATATATATCAAGTACTATTTTCTGGATGTTATGTATTTAATTGTACATTAGTTTTCACATCCTTTGACAATCATTAGTTTATGAATCTCATTCGCAACTAACTTTTACATAAATTTTCTACCATATTTACTGTACTCTTATCAGTAAATCATATCAAACTAGAATAAACCAACAGAAGTTTTGAACGATTTTAAAGGATTTCAATCTAGATTTGCATGCAGATATATCCTTATGAAATAGGCATTGCTGTTTTGTTCAGCTATCTATGCAATGAAGAAAACTTAGTACCACTAAAATAAATCGGCACTAAACAACAAGGAATCCTAGAATGCACCTATTTTTGATTTCAATTGTTTTTTCTTGAATGTTTAGAATGTTTTAGCATAGGACTACGAAATACTCACTAAATCGACACAAATAAATCATTAACCTGAACATTGGGGCATGATATATTTATACATCTGCAACACTTCATAAAAATATTAGTAATACTAAAAAACTAAGGATCAGCACTTTTTTAGTTTTACATTAGAAGCAAATGCTTGCCTTCCGCTAGGCAAGCTATTCGTTAAAAATTTAAATTACTAAGATCTTACTTTTTAACCATATCTGGTGTCATAACTTTATTAGTAAAAGTGTTCCCTCGTCCATATGTAAAGCGAACATTCTTCATAGAACGAATTCGTTTGACACGGCG
Organism: Vaucheria bursata; assembly: GCA_032358265.1. NCBI lineage: Eukaryota > Xanthophyceae > Vaucheriales > Vaucheriaceae > Vaucheria > Vaucheria bursata. The sequence continues at coordinate 53,286 of JAULBW010051214.1, forward strand.
CGTGCAATATTGATGATATTGTGCATAGTCGGCAAACCGGATTCCGTTTGCATTTTGCTTGTCTTTGATGATCTCGTGAATCCTAAGGCCAAATAGATTCATATTTTCCTAATTATTTAAAGTGCACTGTACTAATGGGCATTTGGTTCGATTTGTCAAAAATTTATTAAAAAATTCACACCAATAATATTGAATGAAAAGTTATTCTTAGCCAATAAAAGTTATAACTGAAAAAAATAAATAATTTTTATTTTCGATCGTTGACAAGAAATATCCTGGCAGCAATGAAATCTTATGATGAAGTAGCTCTAGAGGCAGAACTTTACAGGATCGAAAAAATTTTAATTAAAAGGGAGAATATAGCTCGAATAAATGCTGAGGCTTTACGTCAGTCAAAAAAGACGCTAAAGCGTAAATTCATGGATTCCAAGAGGACGACGAGAAGAGAGCAGGTTTTCTGAGGTCATCTATATTGATATTTTATACTTTTTTTTAATTTATCGGAGATAGAAAAATATTAATTCGATTTAACTAGTTGATATTTATCACTAATTATTAAAAAATCAAATTCGAAAAAATTTCATATTAATATTATTATTTTCTACTTATTAAATCAGAGTTGAAAGCTTATAGGGCACGCGTACTAAAATTCTGGTTGTGTGCAATTTAAAAGATTTTAGAAAGTATGCATACAAATAGACTTTTTTAAAGATGAAATAAATTATCGTTTCAAAATTTCTGTTTATCGAGCAGCTCAAATACATTTATAAAAATTAATTATAATTATTTTTTTCTAACCCTAGACATTATTGAGAATCAGACAAGTTGAAGCTACTTGTAATTATGATTTGATTTTAGCGAAAAAATAACGAATGAATTGAACTAACAGATGAAAAATCTGATTCTCCAGCCATTAATTTCCATTCATATTCGCGATAAGATTGATTTCAACAACCAGTTGCATCTTATACATTGACTTTGGTAATCAATATTTTGATCTTTTAACCTTTACAGGTATTATTCTGAAATTTGACCCTTCAACCTAATTTAATTATGAGCTGGAAAGTCGCCAAGGTATATTTCTGTCCATCCAAATCTTTCTGCACAAGTAATGCATCTGTTGTTGCTCAAATCCTTCTTTTAGTGGCATATTTTACACATTCATGAGAAGACTTGAGTAAAGATTTTTGAAATAAAGAAATTTTCATTTTCAGTCGTGCATTTTCATCCACAAACTGTCGAAAGCAACAATCATATTGCAACTAAGTGCAATATCATATTTTAAAAAACTAGCAATTGAAATATCATATTCTGAGAGTTGTCGTACAGCAATATTATATATTTCAAATTTTTTTTCTAATTAATTTTAATATGTATTTTTTAGTTAATATTGTAAAAATGAAGGCATCCATACTCTTTTTTTCTATTACAGAAGCGGAAAGTGATGACATTGATTCAGCTGTGTACATTAGCATTTTCATTCCTCGCATTTAACTATATCCCATGGGAAAAAACCTGGTCAACTTTAACGGAAGTTCCAAAGAAAAAAGAGTCAGACGAAATTCTCGATAAGTTGGAATCCACTGTCTACGGTTATCGAGAAGACATCGAGTCATTATTTGAAGAATGACCACGCAAGACGAATGAACACAATAATTAATGCTACAGATTTTGAATATGGAATTTTTAATATAGTATAAACACTGCGCTATTTTTATGGTTTTCTATACATTTGCATTTTAATGCTGGGTTTCAATTCTATTTCTTGAGAACAGTAATGACTAAATAAATTTTTTAGTAGTTCAGTATATTAGCCGTAATACAGAAATGTTTCCAAATTTAGGTTACGATGCATAAAATTTCTACATTGAACCATAAAATTTGACTGGTTCTCAATTTAAAGTCAGTATGGTCGAGAGCTAAGCTTGACATTTTTTTTCATTTGGAAAATTTGAAAAATACATTACCTCAAATTGTATGTAACCTACCTAGATTTTTTATGCTAGAGTATTAATTTCATTGAATTTAGTTGTTTCAATAAAGTTTTTCATCAAATACATATCGAACTTTAAGTCTTTGACACTGAAGATGTGCTGACTAAGAAAATTGCAGCATTTAAATTTGATTTCAAAAATCGTACATTATACTGCATCTCTATGGGATATGATCTAATAGGAATCATGATTTTTAATGGCGTGAGTCAGAATGCAGAGGAATAAATTTTTATTCAATAAATTTACAATGTGGTAGTAAATACAATAAATCAATTAATTCAATACTTAACTTTTGCACTATTTGCATCATAATACAGTTACTCAAACTGACAAAACATATTCCTGGTGTAGAGATCAAATGCATTATATGTAAAAAAAAGTATGTGATCAACTCTTATTTGTGATTGACATCTACATATCAAATATTGACCAATCTGGGCTGAAACATCGGAATTGCGTCAGTTATATGGCTTAGGTAAATATTTTAGAAGTGATGATAAAAGGATTAATTGACATTTACCTTGAAACACCAATTTTTTCTACACTGCATCTGGTTCCTATTATGAATGTAGCAGACAAGGTGGTAACAAGAAGGACACGAAGACTGTAGAAGCATGGTAACAGTTAGGACTACAACAATACCTTAGATCCGCATGTTCCAGAATATTCTATACTTTATGTTCTGTTTCATATATTCTGA
>JAULBW010051324.1:0-55971 GCA_032358265.1 Vaucheria bursata
CAGCTAAAATGGAATAACTCTTAAGAGAGTAATTCCCTTAAGAACTAATTGTTGTAAACAAATTAGTTCCTAACACTATTAATGCAAGACAGACAATTATTCAATCACATGATGGACCAGTGGTAATTGCGCTGTAGCACTATTACGTTGGCTAAAGTGAGAACATGATGTCAGCAGTCAGAACTCTTAAACTAAGAACAGAAATAATGATGCAGCTAACATAAATATAGGATTAACTGTTAAGAAGTTAATTCCTAACAAATACTAGTGGCCAGCCTAATTCAAATGTGCTACAAAGCTGACTTTACCAAGATCTGTATAAGTCTGTACAACTTGTGGTTGATGAGGATAGAAGAAGGTAAAATTTGCTGACTAGTAATGATTGGCAAATGTGCAGGCTTTGATTAGTAAATACTGAACTTGTCCATTTTTGTTGAGATGTCAACTTCTGAGCAATTTCTGAGAAGTAAAAAGATTTTATAAAAATTAATGGCATATTTTATATTTTCACTAATCTTGCTAGAGGACTTTTAGCTGATAGCAACCGATAGCCAGATGTAGTAAAGTCTCCTTTTGCTGTTGGATTTCTAGTGCATGAAAAGTGAAAGGTTACACTAGCTTTTTTTACATAACTAAAATCTCTTAGCTGTTTGAGATTGAAATGAATTTTTTCTCAAAAAAGCATAATAGTCTCATAGCAAGACATAGATATGGTCCTATATAAAAGAGAGCAAAAGAACACAAGAAAGAGAGATTCTAGTAATAACTAAGCAAATTCTTTATTATTAGTTAGAGTTCAATGTACAGGTCACATTTTGCATTTACAGATAATGAGAAAGAATAGTGCACTGTTATAACCAGCCAAACTCAATGGAAATAGCAAAGCATACAGCTTATGGGTGCTGATGGTGTAAAATATAATTATTTAACAGTTACATTGGAAGATGGTTTGAGCATTTATTATTGTCATTTCATATTTAGAACCATTGTCACTGTGCAATCATATGCAACCTCAGTGCAGGGAAGGAGGGGAAGTGAAAGCTGGCATGCTACTCCAACTACATTGAGATTGCATTTGAGTCAACCAGTTGACAAGACAGCCAACTTTATCTAAAACATTCATAGCACACCACATATACCTAATGGACCCCAAACGGCTGGTTTATATGACTGAAAATAATGTACCAACCAGCAAGTATGATTTAGCAGCAAATTTATCATAAATGCTACAACTGTTAGATTTATGCGCTTCTACTGTGAAAATTAAATTTATCCATTATATCACATAATTTGAAGCTAAACTTGGACACAATGTAAATTTTTGTTTATATGTTGTAAGTGAAAATTTGTTGAAAATGAATTTATTTTGTGCAAAGTTTACTCTATAGTAAAAACAAATAGTTTTTTAGTAGTTTTACTTTTCTACAAGTTTGATGCAAAGTGGGTTGCATAGCACAGATGCAGAATGGTTACAAAAAGTACATGGACAGGAGCTCAAGCAAAGCTCTACAGATCACTCATAACAGGACTGAGGTTGCCTTGGAGCAATTTAGACCTTTTGGCTTGGCTGGCAAAGGTGATAAATTCATATACAACATTGAAATAGTTTCAAAGCTGAAGTTGTAAACTGTCACAATAGTTCCAACATATGCATAATCTGCCTTTGTTATTTTATGAGCATATATCTTAAAAATGGAATGTTTTGTGCCAAATCTTGCAGATGACAACATCAATGAATTTTAATAGAAATAAAATCTCACAGAATAATCATGAAAAGGTGATGTTTTCATTTATTTAGTTGAAGTTGACCATATTCCGTATATTCTACTAAATTAAAAATTGCGCAAAAAGCTTGTATGGATAAAGTACTTAAGATATTAACTTTATTCACTTTAATATGTACTTTAGCAGAGCATTGCCATCCTTCACATAAATATTACTACATCAATGATGTAGAATATAAGGTTTCATCGAGAAAAATTCATTTCAAAATATTTTGCTAGGTTTTATTTTGATTATATTTTTAAACGTTTCATGTGATCTATCAAATTATCCATTTGATAAAGTGAAATTGTCCAATTATCTTTTGATATGTGTTCAACTTTAAATCTATCAAATGCTATTTTAGCAAAAGATATACATTCAAATATTATAAAAAAACAGTAAATAAGCAAAGTAATACTGAAAAACATGAAATTTTTAGTATTTTTTTAGCAGTAGTGAGGACTTGAAACTGACAAAAACTATAAAATATTTTTTATTCTGTTCATAATATTTTTAGGCTGCTAGAAGTTCATTTTGGGACTAATTTTGATCTTTGAGCTTTCAATAAGAGGGCTATTTCATGGTTCTGAGTTTTTAAAAGATGGTATTGCCAAATTTTATACTGCTATATTTTGTCAAGAAGAATTCTAATTCTAGTATTTTTGACAAAAGGTCCAAAGCTGCCTTTGAACTAAGTATTCTTTAGTCAGTATTCAATCTAAATAAACCCATTGGATAAAAATAAAGTGTGTGCTCAATTTAATTGGCCATTTTATAGAGAATAATGAGGAGTTATTTCTATTGGTCTTTGAGATTTCAGTGCAACTTTTTATACATTGATTTTTGTAGGGTCATTTAAGGCCTGCTAGCTTTTACATCCCTTCCTGCTTAAGGAAATATTTTTTGCTGTTTGTGTCTACAAATTCATTTATATAAAGTGATTTGTTCATTTTTTGCTGCATAAGAAAAGATGCTCCTGCAGTCATGTACAAGACATTAGAGGGTAGAAAAGGTATGAAACAATCGTGGCTGCAAGAGTCGGCTAGAAGTTTAAGTCGTCAACCATGGCTAGAACCAGACTCTAACAAAATTTCAAGTTACACAGCTGTATCTGTTATAAAGCTTTTAAGAAAGGTATGTAAAGTATTCAAAAGGCAACAATGCTGTGCAACAAGTTGCTAGTTTAGAATATATATATGCATAAAAAATGTATGCATAACTTTACTGCACTGCGTGTATACTGTTTTATGCATTGATAGATTAGAAACAAATAGCTGCACAAGAGCAGAGTTGTATTTGCATGCATACACATAGTTTTACTGCAACTTATAGTGCTACCTAGAGAAATGTTGATAAGCTACAGTAACATATATATTTATACATAGAAAATTACTTAAACATAAATACTTATACATAGAATATTACATGCATAAACATAAATACTTGTACATGCATAGATACATTCTTTTACGTGCATGTATATGCTCAAGGGCATATTGGTGTATCCACATATACATGCATAGATGTATTTACCTACATGCTATTGATATATTTGCACAATTTTTTCTATTCTTACTTCTAAATTCTGCTAAATTTTTCAACATTGCGTTATGGCATGCAAGGAAATAGAAAAGTTAAAGGAGCAAGAAAAGACAGATCAAGAAAAGTTAACAAAACAACAGAGGTGGACCAGCAGCAATAACAAAAAGGAACAAGAGAAAGAAAGGAAAGCAAGTGTGTTAACTCTTGTGTGTGTTGTACTCTTACTAATGAATGAAAACTTAAAGTATATGTAAAAAAATAATTTATGACTAGTATGAACTTGATGACTAGGTGCATTCTCATTAGTTGGTTTATAGAACATCACAAGTAGGAATAGAACACAAGTTCCCATTGGTTAATTTGTAGAGCATGATAGAGGAATATGGAACATATGATGTAGATCAATGTAAAACGTGCAGATCCAAAAAATTGCTGTTAGCCTAATATCAAGTGCCTTGAAAAGCAGATACAGAAGAAAAAAGATAAGAAATGTCTTAGCCTATGGAGTGATATCTTAATTTGAACTTCACAAATATTTACTCCCAGAGTATTGTTCTGGAAACTTGTTCTTTCGTTGCATATTCAACTAATGAATCATTAATTAGATTGTGTACTTTGCAGTCTACATCAATATAAACAAATACAACTATGCATGACCAGCAATATATATAAAATTAGTAAGTCAAAAGCCTCTAATGTCTACCTATATCTTTGCAATTTTTAAGTTCGAAAGCCTGCAATGTGCAAATTGATACTTGTTCAAAGCAATAAAACAAACATGCGGAATAAAATCAAAACAAAATCAGATTGTTTATTTTCCATGACTATGAGTCTTGCATACAGTAAACATTGGATGCAATGATTTGTCTGGATTTCAAATTCACTCATTTTTTATGAACTTCATTTCATGCAAAAATTCCGTACATTTACATTTGCTATGAGTGAAAATTAGTTTTAAGTGAATTTATTATATCCAACATTTGTTGTATCATTAAAAATAGTTTGAGGGAAAAACCTTAAAGTTTTATACGTTAGAATGCAGCTAGGCTCTGTATACGGCAACACTTTTACATTTCCTCTCATTCAGCTTTGACCAATTGGCAGACGACTTTGAAAAATTGGCATTGGATTCCATCAAATCAGCAATCGAAGATGACAAATTTGTACTAAAGCTTGATGTCAAGTTGTTAATATTTAAGTTGCATCATAAGATTGTGTATCCTGACATAAATATCAGTTAATCCAATTTTGAATGAGAAATGGTATAGATAGACTAAAGAAAGAAGACATGTCTTCATTAAAAAATACTCAAAGTAATAGATTCGAAGGTTGCTTGAGCTTCACAGTGAAGCTGACTACTGGTAAAGTGCTCTTATCCAACTTTTCGTCCCAAAAATCAGCTTTTACAGTTGAATTTTGCCCTAACGAAGCTAGTGCGCCGCGAATTAATCCACATGAATACTGTAAGCTAAACCAAGCCAAATTCCTATCTAAATTGCTTTTATCTGCATCATATAATAAATATGTAAATTTAATAAATCTTATTGGCTATATTCAAAAAGCTGAAGCCGAACTTTGTTTACAAATCGGTAAAAGCAAAAAATCTTTAAGAGGGAATTTGCTATATCTGATATTTACTACCTGTAGGGATAAGCTCATCCGACTTTCCTTATCTCATCTAAACTCCACTTAAAATAAATGGTTCCAGAATGTCTAAATTCTTTTGATCTATCCTTAAATTACGAGATGCAGAAAAATTCTTGTGTTTCAAAATTTTCATCGCAGTTTCAGTATAATCCTGAAATCCTAAAAAAAAATAATTTCCCTGCTAAACCAGCTATGCTTCAAATCAAGTATTAAACAACTTGTGCAAAACGAAAAAATTGAATGCAACTAATAAAATTTAAAATTACTCTAGTATTTAAGATGAAATTATGAAAATTTAAAATACTATTAAAAAATTATATCCCGTACAATTTTGAAAATATTTTTGGTTGTACTAATTACTTTTATTTTAAGTTTTTTACGCAATCAGCTATACCTATTCTAACCTGGTGCATACGTTCCGAGCCACTTGAAATAAAGATCTTTCAAAACAAATGTTCCTCTGTGATCTGTTTGTAATTTATCCACCTGAAAAATAAAAGCATACATCACCTATATATAAGCAAATTTCTGATATAACACTTTTCAGGCCACCAAATTGATTCGTTAGTTCCAGAATACGTTATATGTGAAAATCTAACGCTGACCTAGGGCACAATATGATTTATTATTCATTCATTATCAATGAAAATTCATAAAAAAATGAATTGGCCATGTACAACGTAACACTCTACAGCTACATTGGACATGATGACAACAACCAAAATTTGCAGGCAGGTATCAGCAATTCCAATTTATAAATATTATTGGGAGAAAATATACTAACAGAAGTATAGAGCTATGGTTGGTTTCATTATATTAGTTTAGGGATGTTGCATTCTTAGAAAGTAGATGAGATATCTTCATGGCTTCAAATTTTTGCTTTTGGTTATATCAGTAGAGTCAAATTAATACCCCATCTATGCTAGATTAGCATGCTAATATAATTAGTCAAATGCATACAATAAAAACACTGGAAGCTAAATTATATCCCCCCCCTGCATGTCATTTACTTATTGGTTTATATTTCACATACTAGAGGAAAAATTACTTTTCTTTGAGGGACATTATCCTTTGGATGATTGCTCAAAAAGTTCAAACTCAAAGGTTTGCTCCTATATGTATGATATTTACTGAACTATATTTTTACGTGGAACTTAGCAATTTTAATGATAATAATGGTTATTTTTCAGATTAATAAATGAAAATTAAGGGTAAAAATTAAAGTTCGTAAAAAAATTTATGCACGAGACTGGAAATAACATAAAGTTTAGAGCAATAGCTTAAAAATTGTACATACTCCTTTGCTGAAATAGAATTAATATAGTTCTGTTGAATAAGGTATAATTTGAGGCCAATGTATAGATCCGGTAAGCCAAAAAAGAAGAATATCAAGAACAATAAATATATCAGTGCTAGTAAAAGGAGATTTAAATAATTAAAATATAATATTGCGGCTTTTCTGCTCATAATGAGTTTCTATTTTTGTTGAAAAGTAAAATATCATCATTTCTTGAAAAGATTAAAAATAATTCAGGGGCCTGGAGTATATGTACACTTTCACTCTATATTTGAAGTAATCTCCATCATATAACGAATCTAGCGAATAAAAGATAAATTCATATTGCACCAAGCTTATTTCTAGATTTACAGATACATTGAATTTCGAGCATGCTAAATAATTTGGTAATCCAAAGGTTCAATGTATCCAAATTTAAATGTAGTGAGATAGAGATTACTATCAATATCTACCTGCTTTGCAAATGTTTCAGTCCAAAAATCCTTACAAACAAATTTAACAGCTTCGAGAGCTTCGCCGCTCAATACTTTTTTCTGACTGAGCCGCTCGGTAAGTCTATACCCAACATCATAACCCAAAAGTTCATATTGAATCGCTCCGGACTGTCGGGATTCCTAAAAATAGCAATATTTTGTTAGTGCGTTAGCAGTGCTTGGTTCTTGTGCACAGTTGATATTACATTAATCAACAGCCACAATTTGATAGCTTACCGTACCATCAAACATCGTTTACTGGTCTATCCCAACCTGCTCAATTAACTGATGATTTTTCAGGGTAATCGACAGAAGTAGGTTATGGAATATCAAGTGTACTTACATTCCAATGTACTTGCATACATACATGTTAAGAATAGCTTACAAACTATTGATATTGTTCGTACTGGAATACAGACCAAATGTGTACATTAAGCTGAAAAATCGAATCAGTCCAGCAGTGTATATATCACAAGTTGAAGTATATCGAATCTCATAAAATACCTGCAAATTAATACGTATATATCGTTATCTGTGTCTTCCTACTTTATTGCAATGCTCATTCTCATTTTATAATACAATAAAATTTTCGACTTTGAAACAATTTTTATTTTATTCACAAATTATTCCTTGAAATTTGCCTTGAAAAATTCTTAAAAAAAGAACTTTTTGCCAGAAAATACAGATAAAAGTCCATCAGAATTTTTTTGGGTTATATTTCTCTTTAGATAAAAATGTATAGTTTTTGAATAGAGTATATGAAGGACTATTAACAGGATTTAAATTGGTATTACTATGCAATCTAATATAAGTGCAAGATATATTTATTCGTAAAAACAAAAACCAAGAAACTGGGAAATTTACTAGCATCATTGCCTAATTGTATTTTTATTTCATTATGTCCTTTTTATTTGAAGGAGATAAGTTTGGATGGCCTAAAAGATATTGAAAACCATGCATAAAAGTTATTAGGAGCTGTGCATACATGCATGCCTTTGAAAATTCATGTAAAATTAATTTTATGTAGATCACTTTTATATATAGTGTCAATAAATATTCAGAATGACCAGTTTCTTCTTTTTCACTTCGACCAGCTTAATGAAAAACTTGCAATAATTGTGTTCAACGTTGATGGTTTAATTATTACATAAGGTTGTTATGTATTTAAATAAGGAACTGGAATATTTATATAATTTTATCAGAATACAAAAGTTTGTTTTTATCTAGTTTAAGGGACAAATATCCTTCATTTTTAGGGACTACTATACGTTTGACCGTGCAAGTTTTCCATTGATTGTCAACGTTGAGCAATATTCAAGACGATGATTATTTTTGTTTAAAAATGTTGTTTCACTAATTCTGCTTAATTCTAAAGTCTTACTTCTACTAATATAACAAAGTATTTAAATAATTGCGTTCTAACTTGAGGATTTAATTTTTTACTAAAATTGTTCAATGACGTATTTATTCGTATTTGCTGGTATAAAATGTGATTTACTCTTTCAATTTGTTAAATTTTTATTTAGTTATCACGTTTCAATGACGATTTATCAGAAGGATGCTGATATTCGTTACAGACATTAACTATCAGCTTTTCACTAGTTGCTAAAACTCACTCGAAAATTTTCATTTGAAATATCGTCACGCTCATCTGGCCCCCTTGATCTCCGTAAAAAGTAATTCGACGCTTCGATGAGAAGAAAGTCAATGCAAACTTCGTTTACCAAAGCTCGACGATTTGAATTAAAGGACAGCGAATTCTGAATCAATGATTGACCAGTCGTGGACATTTGAGACGGCAGCCCGATAGCAGAAAAACACTTCTTTCCCGGACTGTGTGAATGAGATTCTAATCAATAAAAGTAGCAAACTATCAGTTTTTACACGATAAAATTCATTATGATGTCAAAATTGATGACAGTCATAGTTATTGATAGTGCCTATTAAAATATCGTTTCAATTAACAAGTGCCTTAAAATTATGTAACATTAATTTTTTTGTAACGTAAGTTATGGTTAAACTCTGTAACACGACGACAAGACTAAGACTTTCAAGGCCTGATGATGCTGCACCCTGGACTAATACAATGCAGTTGGAGTCAACTTTTCTGTATAATCAGTACTGCATTTGCTACTGGACACATAACTGAACTAAAACCTAACTGGATTCTTTCTAAAGAGACGATGCACTTATTGGATAATACATTCTTGATGCTACCAGTACATTAGTATCATTTAATGGTTGCAGAATTTTCACCCAACGTTTCAGTAATGACGAATGCTACTTGAAACATAAACTTAGTTCCTTGAAAATCTAAAATACTGCAAGTTCATCATTCTTTGATATACCTAACTAGACAACATCAATTTATTAGAGAAAATTTAAAGTCAAGTGACATGAGCATTTCAGTCTCCAAGATGTAAAACTTGCACCTTTATGGGTTTTTCATGCACCTTTTATGTAAAAAGAAGGAATAAATTTCATCAATTTTCAATCAGTCTATTGCTTAGAGCCTAAACTATGAGTAATTGTTAGACTCAGCAAACAACTCAATAAGTTTAATGCCAAAATCTAGTTGTTAGGCAGGACAGGATTAAGACAAGACAGGACATAAACTGGTTGTTAGGAATTAGCTCATTAACAGTTAAATTCATGTTATAGCTGTGGAGTTCTGTTTTATGGCAAGTTATTATTCTGCATGTTATAATTCTAAGTTCATGGCGAGTCATTGTTCTGCATATTGGAATTCTAAGCTTATGGCAAATCATTGCTGGACTTTTGGTAACAAACTAAGTTTAGGATTTGTATGTTGCTGTGAAGTATGTTCACTTCCAGCAACACAATTTATGTCTATGTAAATATACTCTTTATTTTAGTTTTGAGTCTTATTTGTAGACACATTCATAACACTGGCATATAATATATTTACAACACCTAAGTGCAAGACTGCTAAGGCTTCTTGTTTGATCAGAAGTGAATCTTCTCATGAATGTATTTCATAGTTAAAACTAAATGATGACTTGCCACATTTTAAATAGTCCTATTTAACCAATTTTAGTCTAATTTGGATGCAGCAATCCTAACACATATTTAACCAATTTTAGCCTTATTTGGATGCAGCAATCTTAACAGTAATCAGTTGGTATAATGCAATTTTATCAATACAAAGTATGGAAGAAAACAAGCTTTAAGAAAAGTAAAAGAAGAAAAGGTGTTGTAGTACCACAATTGCAATCCTGTGCAAACAAGTTAAGTGGAAACAAGTATAGAAGGAGAAACAAATAAATGTATTGCTGATGAAAAAAGGAATGGGATAACTCTAAACTAACATACTAGAGAGTATTGCTTGTGGTATGGCATGCCTGCAGGGATGGATAAAGATAAGGTGTAAAATGAAAAATATAAAAGCCCAGTCAAAGTTTTATAATTGTATAAATACAGTAACACTACAAAAATTTCTTTAAATTAGACTACGTGCTGAAATCTTCTTCTAAAGAGCATGAATTTTCCATGAAACAAATGATGTTCTCTAACTCTTTTAAATAAAAGTATACATAAACCATCAGTGATGAACTGCAGATTTTGAAACTGTTGTTGAAAATATAAATTGTAGCTTGAACTAGTAACTCATAGTAAAAATAACCAATAATAATCTTGAAAAAGAACATTGTAAGTAACTGTGAATGCCCTGATGCAAGCCCCTACTAAATTGCTAAAATTGAAAGAATAAAAAAGAAGGTGTCGTAATACTGTAATTGCAGCCATAGAAGATGTTAACAAAAAGTAATTAAAAATGAAGATAAAGCAAAAAAAACAAACAAGAATGTGGATTAATTAGAAACATATAAAAATCAAAAATTTTACCTATGCATAAATGCTTGAATCTCAATATGCAAAATTGCACCATTTCAGCAGCAATAGTTTGACAAATAAACACTCAAGATGTGCATAGAAATAATAAAACAAAAGCAGAACCCAGATGCTGTAATTGAACTCTTCAAGATAAAATTACATCTTTAAAAACCTTGCTTTAAGATGCAATTACATTTTGAAAAATCCCGCGGAACATTGTTAAAATTGCAAAACTAGTCATAGACCACTGTAAAGTGGATTTAAATTTATGAAGTAAGAACATTCCAAAACCATATAATTGCAACAACACATGGAATATTAGAGATAAAACAAAATATGGATTTGTAGTTTCATATCTAGAAAAGCAACATGCAATGACTAGTATCACCAAATGAGAAAGTGACCATAATCTGTAAAATTTTCGACATGAATAGGAAATTTAATTTTCATCCATTTACAATTAACCTGTTAGTAATGAAACTTTCATTTTTTTCAGGCAATTCTCAATGGGCATAAATTTAGCATTTTTACTAAAATCAGATAAAAATTTTAACCGTGAAGTGATTGGTTATGTTTTGTCACTTCTATTTGGAGCAAATATTATTTGTCTTGAAAATTTAGATGTTACTTAGTGGAGCATATGTACAAATCAAGCAAGATGCATTATATCAAATAAACATTGTTTTAAGTCATGTGATTGCATTTTTTAAAAAATTGCTAGTAAATTATGCAATTACATGAAAAGCTGGAAAATGCCACTCATACCAAAGTTGAGCTTAAAAACTTTTAATAAATTGAAACTAGATCTACTTTTCTGAACTCCACTACTGTTAAAAAAATATTCAAAACAAGTTAAGTTTGTATAGTAATCTAAAGTACGGTTTTTCACATAAAAGATTACATTGCACAGACTATGAATTTTACATCTGTGACTATGCTTTTGCTGCAATGAAAATGTTTTTAGAGGTGACAAGTATGATCATATATCTGAACTGTAAAATATGATTTGTCAAATGCTAAAAGCCTATGGAAGGAGAGCAATATTTAGTTCATATAATTTAAAAAAAAATTCCAGCAAATATCCAATTTTGCTGACCATGGAACCATTTTTTCTAGGAAGTGCAAATGACAAATATTTGGCACTTGTTGAACTTGAATTATTTTAGTAAGCAATTTTAGGCTGTTGCTGATTAAGTGAAATAGCAAGAAAGATTTTCTGTGAAACCATAAAGGAAGAAATTTGTCCTATCATTAACTTAAATAAAATCAATCTTTTCCATCATCAGTTTTTCTCACCTTACAGTACAATTTAAACATGATCAGGCAACACCATTTTTGTAAACACGATCAGGCAACACCAATTTTTTAAACATGATCAAGCAACACCAATTTTGTAAACATGATCAGGCAACACCAATTTTGTAAACAGGATGAGCTATCACTTGCCATTGCTGAGATTCAGCAGCTGCTTGAACTCTGATTTTCATTGCATTAGAATGGTCTTATAGCCTGCACTATTTTTATTTCTACATTTTAATACTTCGGGGCATTTTAAATTTGTGAATAGTCATGGCCTAAATACTTTAGAATGACAAAGTGAGATAGAACCTAGAAGTGCCATCAAATTTAACTGATGGCCATAGATCTGTTATTTTTATTACATTTTAGCAACAATAGAGCAATTGACTTGCAGAACAACATATATTGCATCTATTTATGGAATCCATTACTAGAGGGCCAAAAGTAAGTTTGCTCTTAGGTTCTTCCATTATGGAAAGATGCTGAAGATGTCATTTTGTATTATACTAATCTTCTAGCATCCAACCATCACCAGTAATATGAGCAGTGAAAATAATTGGCATGCTGGACTTTAAATAAAATTTAAACATGAAAAAACAATCAATTTCTATTTACTATTTGGATATTAAAAACTGCACTAAAAGACGCAATTCTTTGGATAGAAGTTTGAATATTTGTTAAACAGCACGGATTAGTTTCTACGAATACAATTCGCCGCGACTGTGGCATATGAATGGTTTGCAGAATAAATAAATAGGTAACAGTGTTATGATCCCTTCAATTAGTGCTGTCAACATGCACATGTTGAAGCTGCACCACTTCAGTTTTCATACTGATTTTTAACGCATTGAATATAGTAGCAGTCTCGGCCAAAGAGTGCAAAATGAATTTTTACCCTCATCCTTCAATTTACACGATGTTTTGATTTGAGAGAAGTGTTAATAGAGAAGCCGCTAGCCGAGAAAATCTTGAATTATGACAAATTATTAAGCATATCAATATATACATAAAGTGCTTTTTGTTCATCTTTATTCTTGTCAATGCGTGACTCTATGACCACCAATTGCTAATCTAAGTCTAAGGCACAATCGATGTCCTATACTTATTTCGGATTACGCATCTCCAATCTCTTTCGTAATTGTTCCCGTTTCTCTGCAACTTTAGGAATCTGTTAATAGAAAAAAAAACTTTATTACTAATTTTTTGCAACTGCATAGAAATTTTTTTGTTCCCCCAGGAGAGTTACGAATTGAAAGCACTAACTTGAGACGT
The DNA here is from genome assembly GCA_032358265.1 of Vaucheria bursata. Taxonomy (NCBI): domain Eukaryota; class Xanthophyceae; order Vaucheriales; family Vaucheriaceae; genus Vaucheria; species Vaucheria bursata. The sequence continues at coordinate 13,147 of JAULBW010051324.1, forward strand.
CTTAGCAAACTACAACATGTGGTGACGTTAAATTTTTCAAATTCCAAAATATTTTGCAAAATTGCATTCTCCTCCTTGATAGCAGACAAGAAAATATATTAGATAATTTATGAACAAAAATTTTAAGATGCCTTGAACATTATTTACTGTATGAGTATTTATGCAAATATTTTTGCTTCAACAATTTAAAGAAGTCTAAAAAGCTACCCAGATTTCTCATTCAAAAACATATGAACGCTTACTTCAATTTTAGTTCGCTACCTATATTTAAAGATATCAACGAATAAATTCATTTTCAGTATGGAATCTGCACTCCTTTAAGCCGAATAATGTTAATAAGATACTTTGTAAACAGAAGAGCACAAATGAGGTTATCAATTGTTTTCATTGAACTTTTTATCAATTCAAGTCATGCCTTCTCGACGGCATCGAAAGAAATACAATTGGCTCATTAACTACAGCAAAACGAAACATGCAAACACAAGCTTATGCATTGTCCATTATTTTTTGAATGTGTAAAAAAGGCTGCTTAAAAAAAGTAGCAAAGAGCAATAAAAATATTACCAGTGAATGCAGATTTGAACGGACAAATACATGCATTAGTGACCCTTCTCTTTTAGAATAATTCCCGAAAGTTCAAGAAGATTTAAAATACCTACAATGTCAGTTTTAGGCCTCTTTCATGTCTCTTTTGCTGCAGTCAAATATTAGTATGACGTACGGTGAAAAATAATGTTACAATATATTTCCGGTATAAATAACTGTTAAACAAAAGCATTTTGATGCTGCCACATCATAGCACCCCGTAAACTGTAGGCTTCACTCTTCTACCGATTTGTCCGATTTTAACCATTCATCTCCTCTTTCTTACTATAGTTTAGATTGATTTCGTGGTCAATTCTATGCTTTCACTAAGTAGTCAATTTCAATAAAGCTGTTTAATTTTTCCATCGAATTTAGTAGATTTTAACTATTTTCCTCCTCATTCTCATTACAATGCAGATTTATAGTGTCCAACTTGACAATTTCAGTAAATATTCAATTTTAAAATGAAGAAATACCTCAGCAGCTAATGAGGCGACAGCATTTTGCGATATACTTAACAGAAAAAATGCTGGCAGTATCGAAAAATCGAATCCTCCAAACTGAAGCGGCAATCTTCGAAATACATTCAAGTATGGGTCGGTTACTGTATATATCGGCCTTAAAAACGGCTGTCCTTGAGCTTGAGGAAACCAGCTCAGCAATACTCTCGCGGTGATAATGAAATTATACAAACTGTAAAGAAAATACAATACAGTTAATATTCCATTGGCTAAAATTATCAGTAATACCATAAATTGTCAGTTAATTGAATATATTGAATAAGAGATATCAATACATACCAGCAAACGGAGCTTTGGAAAGGATAAATTTGATTTACATTAGTTTCAGCACAAAGCCTTAGCTATTCAAGAATACAGAAAATAACAAAAAAAGATCATACAGTATGCATATTTTTTATATTCAGTGATGTAATTTCAGCAAATGTGAGAAATGCTAATTTAAATCTAGAAGGGTAAAATTACACTTAAATGTATACATGTACACGAAAAAAACATTGAATATGATTTTTAACGATGTATTTTTTAGATTCGTCAATGAAAAAAACTTTTTACTACTCGAAGATCTTATCAAATGCAAAAAAGCATCTACATTAATATGTATATTTGATAAATTCAATGGTTGAAAGGCTAATTAAATGAAAAGAAGTAATATTACAGTGATTTACATGGTAAACTTCAGATAAAACAAACTTACTTTAAACGAATTAATTCAATGCCATCTTATGTTTCTAGCATTTGAAATATAAAATCTTGTCGTACCTTAAGAAGTTGACAGTGCCATCGACCACAGTTGTTTCAACAATCGAATCCCCTGGAATAACAAAGGCACATGTTTGTTGCTTCCCAAATAACCGATTTTTCTGAGAATGACAATAAAAAGGACATTCATCAATACCACTCTAAACTTCAAATATGACAAATTTGCTTCTAACGAATTTTCATAAAAAAAACACAAAAGCTATATTGCACCAAGTTCAGATTCAGATTTTCGGATAATATGAATTGATTTAGCAGTTACTAAAGATTCATTATATCCGAAGTGTTCTATATATGCAGTGTTAGCATTTTGAAGGATACCACGGAACACTAGAAAACATTAAAATTTCAGACTAATTTTACTCTTTTGGGTAGAACCCCAACGAAATGAATAAGCATTGGCAACCTGTAAAACTATTATATTCAAATCCCAAAAGTGGTCGTGTAAAGTGAAAGTTTTTTCTCGAACATCACCAAGAACAAGTGTCCTTAGCATCTGACTGAGCAGAAAAGCACTATTTTTACCTGTAGCATTCACCAAAATTTAAAAATTGGTATTATGTAAAGTATCTTTTGTAACTTTCTCAGCAAAATTGTATGTTTGTAAAGGCGCGATTCTGAGATCATGCTGACATTTGATACCTATATTGTTATTTTAATTTTTTCTGCTTAGAATTCATTCTAAAGACTTTCAAATAATCTTTTTCTTGGGTTAATCACTGTGCATTAAACAATAATTAGCCTTGACTAACCAATAAGCCATAAATTAATGTTAGCTCAATCATAAATGACGAAAAAAATTATTGCCCAATAACTGAAAAAAATTTCCTCCAAATTTTCTTGCCTTTGTGATCCAAGATAAATTATAACTTCTGGATTCATTTTACCGCTACAAAAGATTGTTATATATCCCGAGAATTTATTTTGGGCCTCGCAGGAATTGTGAAGAATCTTTTGCAATACCAGGCAATTAAGCTACAGAAAAATAAAATCGACCAAGAAGCTTAAACATTCAAGAAAATTTATTTATGATTAACTATAATCATTTTAGTGCTAAGAAACGCAATGAAGGTGATAACTAACTTTTTTCAGTTATCAAAAGGCAGAAACTTGTTCAATCAACCAATACTTTTAGCATCTTGAGAGAATTTTTCACAATGCTCAAAAGGATTTACATGCGACAAGAGTTTCGTAATTGTCAGTATTTTGTACGACGCATGAATAGCAATCCGAAATAAAATAATTTTACTGAGTAAAATATACATCTCGCCAACTTATTTGGAAATTCCAACCACAGTGAGAAAATAGAAACTTTGGAAGTCGAGAAAAAGTGGTTGCATCTGGTATGTTATATGGAAATAAAAATGGAAGAGTTATCGAAAAGAATTACTTACGTGGTGGTTTCTTGGTTTTTTATTCAAACACTTTGACGGAAACTGAACGGAAGAAAAGACTGCTGCGCTAGTAAGAGACACAAGAAAAAACACGAATAGAATAGCAAGCCTTGTTTTTCCTATGTGGCAGATCATTATGTGCAGTATCACCGTGTAGGAATGTAGAAATATATTAGCCAACGTGATTCTTACAACCGTCGTTTTTTCCGAAAAGAACGCTATAATATACTATTCGAAGTAACTCAATATTTTGTTCAAAGGCCAGTGAAAATCAAGCTGCAGATAAGCAGCCTAGAAAAAACGAATAGAATCAACAGAAATGAACTTTGATCTGAACAATGTTCCGTAAATAATGACCTTAATTACTTCTACCAGAAAGATTTTGAACATATGTTTTTGACCATTTAGGAGTTCTGTGGATGAGCAAAAGTCATGCTAACATTTACAATGCAAAATGGCATGTGAATGAATATCATTAGTTAGCAGAAGTAAATGTGCTCCATGATGAAATACACATTATTAAAACAACTATAGGGTGTAGAAATAACGCTTGGCCTTAAATAATCCATATCATTTTCACACCCAATTTTAGCACTTGATACAATGACAGGGGCAAGGGCATTATCCACAGCATATTGCACGAGGTCCATTTGAAACTAAATGATGACTTTCCAACTAGTTCTAACTTATAAGGTTAAAAAATTTATGCATTGATTAAAGGAATGATATAAAGCACTCAGAGAGTTGAGTTGATTTGAAGGAACATTTTGTTGGGTCAACATGGTCAATATAAAAAAATATGAGTTTACCCTTCAGAGCTATGACTAAGCAACTGAGTTTGAGTAGTTTCTCATTGAAGGTTTGACAAAATTCAATGTAAAAATAAACTATTCATCAATATTGATCAGAATGAGTTGAATTATTTCAGTAATAATTTTATCAAAATACACAAAATATTTTGTTTTGAAGTCCATATTGTAAGCTAGTCAATTCTAAGCTGACTGATTTGGAAAAAATTTAGGTAGAGTACAGCTTAAAAGAAAAACTAATGTGATTTGAATGTTATTTTATCAAATATGATAGATATCTTAATGTATTTTTTAACATGACAAATAATATAAATAGTACCAGTAAAACCAAACATGCATCATACAATATTGAGAACAAACAAAGTACAAAGATTTTTCTATGAAATAAAATGGACTGACAAGAAAAAATCTGCCAATAAAAACTATTTATTGAAAAAAGTTTAATTTACTTGCTCATTTCCACTACAAAGCTTCAAAGAATTGAAATCGATAGGTACTATTAGAGCGTTTATTAAGATAAATGTCTAATTTTCAAATCAGAGTGAATGGAGATCATTTCTAAGCTCAAAAACTCGATATGAAGAAAAATCTTATGCAATGTTCTTGCACTATATGTATATACATGTGCGCAAGATATCAGGTAATGGATAAATGTTTGAGTCAACCAAGCTACCAAAAGTTAAACGACTCATAACTATGACAGTTATCTGATTAAGAATATGATCCATGTGATATTGACTTTCAAAAACTGATTCAGATCTTTACCCATTCACATTTCTTAGCAGTTTGCTAGCCATATCTATTAAAATATCCACAAAATATCACATAGATATGCTGAATCAACTAAAGTCAGCCAAAAGAGATTGAAAAGTATTTGCTGCATAATAACTACTCGGAAAGCAGGAATAACTATAATTTTAAAATCTATTATCATTTTAGAAGAATAATCAGCAAAAAAACAGATATTCATAATTTTTCAAAATTTCGTTTTCAATTTGAATGTAATTTAGGACATTTTTGGGAACAAAGAATTTTATCACAGGCATTGCATGGCTGTCATCAGTCTAGAAAATGGTACTTTGGTTAGTCACTTAATGAGAGTAACATCTATTATTGTTATTAAATTAAAAAACTGCAAGACGTTATCATGTTGAAAAAGTGTTAATCAATAACACATAGCATATTTAAAACTTTGCATCTCTTTTTGAGTTATTAGATCTCTTGATCAAAGGTTGAATTGTCGATAGTTTTCAAACTCTATTATGACGGGTCAAAATCTGTTAAAAAAATAACAGCTTAAGACAATTTGAATGGTATAATTATGCATGAAGTACACGCCTTATTCATTAATCCTACACTCATAGCTTGCATTAAAAGTCATTCAACCTTTAGAGCAGAAAATAACAAGCAAATATATTACCGTAATTATATATAATTGTAATTAAATTGATTTAGCAATAAAAACTATAGAAATAAATAAATCTATGAAAATTTGTGCATTCTACATGCCTAAATATATTTATATCCATTATGTACAGCATAGATGTGTATGTACATTACATTGTAAAAATATGTAAGCGTGTGTAATGTGCATGATTCAGCATGAATCAATGCATGTATGCATTAGCATGGATAAATGTCTGTATGTACAACTAGGTATTCATTGTATGTACGTCTCACAAATTACAAAAATATGTATCGCAAGATATAACTATATAAATGAACCTGATTTAAGGGTAAATGCATTCAATTGGTAATTTTAACAAATGGTACATCTTTCTGGCGAAAAGCAATTACAATATTTATATTGACTAAGCACATAAAAAAATTTTAACCTCAATAAATCGAGCATGTTTTACAATGTATAAGCATTTTTATCGTTTCTCACCACAAAAAAATTTTAAAAATCAAAACGGAAAAAAAAGAAATCAAATCTAAAAAAGTATAAATAAGAAAAAATATTAATGGCGCAATGAACCTATTTATAATTTAAAAAGCATCCTTGATAAATATCAAATGCATTTATCCAGTGCAAAGTATTATTCTTGGAATAGTAATTTTGCAACGGATTCACCTTTTCCTGAATACATACAACTGACTATAGAATGAATTCATGGAAATATTTTCAAAAAACTTCAAAACTATGATAAAATTCAACCAATAAAATCTAGCAAGCATGAGATAACTTTATATAGAATTTGACCTTAGGCAGCCATTTAACAGGCCGCTTAATTCCAAAATTAAAACAAAAACTTTCAAACAATTAATATATCAATGAAAGAAGATTAAAATGTAAGAAAGCATACTTTTGACTCATATGATCAGCTAAGTATTCCAGTTCAACATATCTAATTGCATTATTCCTTATATTGCAGTTTTATACTAAATAATTGATAGCCTGCATTGGGGAAAGCATGTTATGAATCTAAACATGAACACTAGTTGAAAAGTTCTTATTACATTTTATTCTATATGCTTAAAACGGAATAGATTTTGCTCAACATTTAAAGAAGTTATTTTTAGCAGATTTTTAAATTAAACTAGTTTGATTGTATGCACTGTTTAAAATTAATTCATTGTATACTAATAACCTTCGAATATAGTGAATCCGTTGGGATCACCGAATCACTTCGTGATATCTGAAAATCAGAAACTAAACTTAGCCCTTTTGTTCACTAGTTACAAGTGAAAAATCATTACATTCGAATTAACTTAAAGTACTTATACTATATATAAAACGGATAGTTCTATTTGATCGAAACTCCGATGAAAATCACCTCAAATATGATTCCAAATTTGAAAAGTGTTGCTAGCTCATCTATCAATATTTTCTTGGTGCAGTTGGTGCTGATGAAATCTGCATGTCACGCTCAACTTCATCTTCATTTGCTTCCAAGTCTTGATGAGCTTGGACATGTAGAGGAGGCATATACCCCACATATATTTCGTCGGAAACTGGTACGGCATGTATCAATCTTGAATGCTCATTGCGAACTTCCTCTTTTCGACTAAACAAAAGAAAAAAATCAAACTTGGTAAGACGAAAACCGCGAAGTCTGACTTGTCAAATGAAAAACATAAAAAATGCTTTCTTTGAAAATGATGCATTTGATAAATACTTGTATTCCGATACTAAATTTCTGTAGGCATGGACTGTCGATTTTTAACGATTTCTCATCCTATTACATGTCGACATACAAGTACTTAAAACGATTAAAAATTTTTGGAATACATAGTTAAATACGTGCGTTTTGGATTTTTTTATGGGAAGTTTAATAGAATTTGGTTCGATACTTATTAATCTGAATGCTAGTCGTAATCGATGCGTTTCTGTTATATCGGGTGACTTCGAAATTGTCTGTAATAATCCATTCAAGGTTTAGACGCGAAGTAATATTTTGTGATGTGTTCAGCTAGCACGGAAAAAATATTTTACAAGATATGTAATCCAATATTTTGTAGTATGAAAACTATGCAGATTCATCTCTTACATAGGCATTTCTCCGGGTTCACTTGTCTTTTTCGCTACATAAATTGCACCCAATATTGCACCTACTGCAAGCGATGCGTAGCCAGTGCTAGACAGAAACGCGCAGCAGCATATTAATAGACCAACCGCGATAATCACTGGCAGTGCAATTACTAATAAGATTTCTCCGATCATATTTTCCTCTTAAAAAATTGCAATATACAAATGCACTCTGTTAATTTTCCTTTAACGCTTTTTTGGTAAATTTCAATTCCTTTGGATAAGAAATTTAGAGGAAATATGTAGGAACAAATTTGTATCACAATTCTCCTAAATTTCGGCTTAATTTTTTTATATCTCCAGAGATTCGGCATATTTATCTTACTGCACTTTCTTCAGAAGCTCAACACAACGACACAAACACAACGACACAAACACAACGACACAAACACAACGACACAAACACAACGACACAAACACAACGACACAAACACAACTTCCAAGTTAGATGCCAGTAATAATAACGATCCATTCTTTCGCTGCTGCTGATCATTTTAGAGCTCTGAATCTCTTAGCGCCTTGGTTTCTGTTAAATTTAGAGAGGTAATGTTTTCAACAATGATATCAACCTTTTGAAATTTGATTGCGTCAAAGCGAATTTATGGCGAAGAGGCATCGCTTTTCAAAAATGATTTGCCAAACAATGCTATCGTAATTTTTATTATTAGTTTAAACCTGTGAAAAATCTGGTTTAAGAAGAGTTTCTACAAGAATTTTGAATTATTTCCTTATTTAGTGCTTCGTTATAGATTGTGCACTCATTTTTTCATTAGCGCTAAGATATTTCTATTTCTAAGTGGAAGCAATCTACTCTTACTTACCGTCGAGGTATGATGCTCATCTGCTTTTTATAACTTTAAACGTATTTACTTTGGCTTTATCGTATAAACTAGTTTTCTTGACCTCGTTCTTTTACATGCATTGCATATAGATAGCAAGTAGCTAATATTTTGTATTTAAATTTATTGCAGAATTTCAGCGAATGAGTCCCAATTCGGTTATATGTGAGTCTTCAAATTCCATGTCGAAAAAATTTCAGTCAAGAATGGGTGAGACAGTAAGGGATCATTTGACTATTCCGAGATGCTACGAATCGGAAAAACTTTTAAGAACAAATCTTCAACATAAGTATAGTTTAAATCAAGACCAAAATATATCCAACACCTTATGTGTCGCAAATTTGATCACTGATACAAAATTGCCCTTGGAAAAACTCGTATGTTCATCAGAATTTGGCATTCAATCGAATCTATCAAGGTACGTTTAATATTTGGAGCTGAACATCATGATTATTAAAAGGGACCAAAGTGAGACAGCATAAATATCTAAAAAGTTTTCATGTCGCTAATTCAGTTTTTGGTATGCTAAAAAGAAATTTTTTTCAAGAAATTATGAAAGAAAGTTATAAACACCCACAGGACATTACCTTCCACATATTTTTTGGCACATTTATTACTACAATTTTGCAGGAAATAATAACAATTAGAAACTCATATTGGTACTGCATATTGATTGGCTGGCATCTCAAATTTCCATTAAAATTTGTAGCCAAAATATTTAAAATTCATATGTCCTTCCACTTCTCCAGTCATAATTCATGGTAAGTACTGATGCCAATAGTGTATATGTACATTTATATTATTAGATGGTCAGAAAAACAACACATTAGATGAGCTTATGTGGGCAGCTTTTGTTTATTAGCAAGGAATGAATTATGTGCCTTATGTGTGCATATTATAATTCATGAGAAGTGTGGGCACTGCGAGTTCATTATGACAGGATAAACTATATGCTTATTCTCTATTCAAGTACCTTTTCATACATGTTATTGCGCATTTTTTTAACGTGCATTTTTTGATTTTTACCTTTCTCTAATTTCATGCTTCAAATTTGAAACATAAAATCAGAATCCTAAATTTTTACTTTTTTAGTGTTAATGGAATGCCAAATGGTGCAAGTTATGCTTCAAATATATTCCTGAGGAATTTGAATAACGAATGCCTGAAGGAAGATTTCAATTGGGTTCCGAATTTTTTTCCGGGTTCAGCACTTGTTCAAAAAATGGCACGTGATAATCAAACGAATAACAATCACTGGAAGCGGAAGAATTGCGATGAATGCGTAAAAAAAAAGGTGCATCCAAAGCATTCTTGAATGCATAAAAGCCACAAAATTATTTTAACTTTTCAGAAATTATTCTGAAATTTGGCTTTTCAACAGAAGTGAATTCATATTTGCCAAAAAGTCAGCAAACTACATGTTTGCCCTTTGAAATTCTGTTTTTAGTGACAAATTTATTGTTCTTAATATCCTTTATTTTAAGAGGCGTATTGAATCTACACTTAAAAGATTCTTGTGGCAGAAGTGTAGAATATACCGTCAATCTATTTGAGATCTTTTAATCTCCCATAAATTATTCTGAAAGTGATTGTTTTTAATTAGTATACATTGCACTTAAACTCACAGGGAGCACTTTATGAATTTTATCTACTTTAACAATATCCATTAAAATTCTTAATGCGCATCTTCCACTAATTGCTTGCGTATCAATTTTTTCTCCTCTCAGATAAAATGTAACGGAGATCAACCCTGCTCGATGTGCACTCGTAAATTTCGAACATGTTCATACAGCGTTAAACAGAAACCCGGCCCAAAGTCAAAACCTTTGAAACACCTTTTCACAAATCCAAAATGTGTTAAAAAAACACACGAATATCATTTAAACTGCAGAGATATTCCGCACGTAAGGTTTGATGATCAAATCGTCTCTAATTTTGAGAAGGAAAAAATCAGAGAAGATAGAGAACAAATTTCACTGCTGCCAATCAGAAAATTATCGTTACTTGATGAAATATGCATGCCTAATTTAATAATGGCACCCGCCAGAAATAAGATGGAGAATTTTGCAGCAGTTGAAGTGATGCATGCCTTATTAGAGCTGAAGCATCGAGTTTAGAAGAAAAATTGTGCCATTACTTAGTTTTGATCGTACAATCTAACTAATTTTGTACTTTCAACTAGAATAGAATAGACTAGTAATAAATTGACATTGAATGGAATCGAATAAAGATGTTGAAAGTTAGTGGAACGGAATCGAATAATAGCGTTGAAAGTTAGAATAGCGATGTTGGTTTTACTCTGCGGTTTTAGTAATGAAATGCCTACTATTTTATGCTCCATTGTTTGTTGCATGAAAATTTGATAATCACTCAGTGCATTAGTAGAATTAATATTTGAACGATGTAAGTACAGTATGCTTGTACATACATATTTAAAAAAACTCAATTTTTCGTTGAAGCTTAAATTTTAATGTAAGCACAGTATCTACAGTTGAACCGCAAGTGTTGAACACTTTATTGCCGAATACTCAAATTTTCAACTCAAAGTGGTACCAAGATGCAACAAGTGACCAAAAGCTTTTTGAAAAAAATAATTCCAGACACCATTGGAAAAATATTTACAAAAGAATTCGATAAAATTTGAATAATTCAAATTCATTATTCTTATCCATTAAATTTATTTCTTGGTAGACTAAAATTGGTTTGTTACTGTTCGAATATGAATCTAATTCCATGAGAAGATTATTTTCAAGTAGATAAAAAAGGTGTCTGTCTATGAAAGGTAATTTAATCCTAATACTGCTGTCCAGCCCACATAGGTGTCTCAATATATGAGGTGTGCAACTGGAAACGTATCAGTGCAATTAAACAAATGTTTCTATATCATTTGCACAACAGGAATTTGAAGAAAACAACATTAATATTCTTGAGAAATAAATATTTTCTTAAACGTGCAAATTAACAAATTTTTCGGAGGAACTTAAACAATATGCATGTATAACATATTGCCTGTATGCACAAATTATACATGTTCTTCATGTGTATACATAACCAGCAAATAGAGATTGAGCAGCAACAAAGAACAATTCAAAGTCACATTGAAAATAACCCAAATGTCATTTACCAAATGATGATCTAGGCAAAAAAATGAAGATAAAAAAAAGCTGATATAGTACACTGATTGCAGCTGTTAGGAAATAACCGATTAACCGTTAATCCTATTTTTATGTTAACTGCATCATTGTTTCTGTTGAAGATTCTCAGTTTAAGAATTCTCACTGCTGAAATCATATTCTCACTTTAGCCAATGGAATAGTGCCACAGTGCAACTGCCATTAGTCTATTACATAATTGAATATTTGTCTGTCTTGTGCTGCTAGAGTTCTCTTCTAGCAATGCAGTAATATATACTGTATGATTTATGTCTAAATGTCTGCTTGTATTACAGTTGGCATTTTAAAAGTCTCATATATTTTATATACAACATGCAAGTAGTACTGTACCTTTGCTATAGGCTAGTATTTCAAAATTTCTTGAATACTTGAAAGTTAATATGATCAATTATACATACATTAACATAAATTTCAAAGTTAATAAGCAGATTACCATTTCAATTAGCTATATATATAAAGTTTGAATAGCAATACACAGTTTTTTATTGTGTTAGCAGAAGCATTTTTAAAGTAAAGAGGGTTATAATAATTTTGACAAATTGAGAAAAAATTTTACGTATTTTTTTATTACTTCTGTCCTTTGCTATGAAAAATTTTTATGTACAAAAACTTTAAAGCAAATTGTCTTGGAGCTACTACTTTACTTTTTATTTAAAATTGTTATCCATGACTTGCTTTTGCATTCAAGTTATAAATCAGTACTTTACATTTATATTAATACTTGGCTATTCTGTCGATTGGCCTGCTTCCTTGAATAAATACTATATAGCATTTTTTATCAACAGCAAATTATTTAAAACTGTAGCACTGTTCTATCTTTATTGATGACACATTTTTTGCCAATCAAAGTTTGCAAAAGTTACAAAATTGTTGATAATGGATTTTTTTTAACATGCTCAATCTTCAATACCTATTTTTGTTCATTTGCAATTGTATTGTCAATTTCAATACATTTCTCAATCTTAAAGTATAACTGCTTCAAGGGTGTAATATTTTCTAGAGAAACAGGCTTTTTGCAGTGTTTAAGTCATCTCTGTTGTCATGATAGTTTCTTGTGTAATTTTTTTTATTTTCTTTGTTAGCCTTTATTTTGTTGCGTAACTTTTGTCATGCTGCTGTAATGCAAGCAGACATTTAGACATAAATCATACAGTATATATTACTGCATTGCTAGAAGAGAACTCTAGCAGCACAAGACAGACAAATATTCAATTATGTAATAGACTAATGGCAGTTGCACTGTGGCACTATTCCATTGGCTAAAGTGAGAATATGATTTCAGCAGTGAGAATTCTTAAACTGAGAATCTTCAACAGAAACAATGATGCAGTTAACATAAAAATAGGATTAACAGTTAATCGGTTATTTCCTAACACCTACATATTCAAGCATGTCAAAGAAAGGTAACAACAAAATATTTGCAGTATATCATGGCATCAGAAACAAAAGCTGAATTTTTTACTTCAAAAAGGAATATGGCAGTTTGTCAAATTACTTAGAAAACATACAGAACATGAAATTAATACTGAAATGTTGTCCAACTGTACAATACAACTTAACATAAGATCTTCTTTAACATTTTAACAATAAAATGATATTTGTACATTCCATAAAATTCCTAATGTATATGTACAACAGAGATTCAAAACAATATAGACTTAGCATTTTGTCAACTTAGAAGGATACTTAATACTAAAGCAACCACAATGACAACTTCAAAAAATACCAAGAATTGAATACTATAGCTTTAATATATGCCATTTTATTACAAGCTAGTTTATTTTCATGCAATAGTTCCAAAAACAAAAAGAAGTATTTTTTCTTTTGGCATACCATATTATTTTAACAAAAATTAGCTACATGTCAGGAATGTAACATACAGCATAAACACAAAAAATCTGTGACAGAATACATATAATATTACATCCTAAATTGTGTTGATAGAAGTGAGATAACTTCATCCAAACAACAAAATATCACTTACTGAAACTTGTTCTCATAGACTAAACTGAAACTCCAACATTGTATCAGAAGAAATATACCACAGCTACAAAATAGAAGTAACTCCATTAGGGGGTAATTCCTGACACTTTATCAAGTACAAAATATAAACTAAATGTCTGTACTGTAAAAGTGTCAGGATACACAGATTTGGTATCTCATATTTTACTCCATTTTGACAAACATCATACTATCCCAAATATAGCATCTACTTGATAACACCATCACTTTGTAAAAAAAAATACAATTACATTGACAAATTCAAAAAAATACAAATTAAATATTGTTAATATTCAGTATGGCTCTAGGTATTACTTTTATGTATTCTGTATAGAAACTTTAAACATTTTAAAGTCTAATCTCTCTTGACAACAATTGTGATACACATTGTTCCACAGGTCCTTTGACACAATGCTGATCTATCATTAACATAGTAACTATGTTTTAATTTTTTTATTTACTTAGTTGTTCTATACTATCATATTATTTTGCCTGTCCTGATACATATATCACTTCGTCATTACATGACAACAACCAATGGCATGTCAAGTACTAGACCCTCATCAAAAGATTAGTTGCACTTTAGAAATAAAAATCAAAGAAATAGCCACTAGCAGTATATCAGTAAAACTTACAATAAATAATAAAGTTAGGAAGATATTTAACAAAACAATGGGGATAGACCAATGGTAAAAATGAAAAGGAACACAAGAAAAAAAGCATTGCAAGTATGCATAAATTTGTTTATTTTTACTGATGAACAGAAACACAAATGCAAAATATAAAGTATTATTCATAAATAGCTTGAACTCATCAACTAGATGCATTCTTATTGGTTAGCCTGTAGAACATCACAAGTAGGAATAGAACACAAATTCCCATTGCTTAATTTGTAGAGCATGATAGAATAATATAGAACATAGAATATATAATGTAGAACAATGTGGAATGTGCAAATCTAAAGAATGACTGCGGTCCTAACACACAAACATGTTGTTTCTCAGGGACCCACTATATTTGCAAGGATGTTAGAAAAAAAGGAGAAAGATATGAATATACAACAAACTGTGAGTGTAATCACAGCGTGAGGGAACAACAAACAAGAAAAGAAAGATAGAGTAAGAATGTATATTTATTAGTGACCTCTACTTATTGTACGCTATTGGAGCATGCTGCTAGAGTTAGCGTACTTCTGCTGGGAGAAGTAGAAAAAAGTAAAGAAGTGATAAGAAGAGAGCAAAATACACAATAGTTTGTAGAAATCCAAAGAGTCTCCTCCAAATTGCAAAGAAGTATAAAGAAAACCAAAAGGAATTCCAATTACAGCCAGTGATGTAAAAATGCTGCAATTGCAAGTAGATTGGAAATGTTGGTAAAGGAACTTCATGGAATGAACTGCTGGGTTTTGTAGAGCAAATCCTGGAAAATTACGGATAGACGGATAGAACGAAAATGAGTTATGAAATGGTTTACAAAAGATATTGACAGATAAAACGGGTCACGGGTCATGACCTGGAACGGGTAATTAGAGCTGTAATATATAGAAATCCTGACACCCCCCCATGCTGTGAAATTTCCTAGGAAAGATTGTTTTCAGGAACAAAAAAGGAGGTTCATATGAATGAGCTTGCTGTGCTCCTCTGTACATACGGTGTAAAATAGATTGGTTGTCAGCTTGGGCAGTAGTCTTGAATAAAGGATAGATCTTGGACAAAAGAAACATGTGAGTTGGCTTGGGCAAGGTCTTTGTCAAAATGTCGGTAAGTTGATTGGCTGTAGAAATGTGTTCTAAAATGATTGACTTGTCGGAGAAACATTCCCTGATGTAATGGTAGCAAACATCAATGTGTTTGGTGTGTTGATGATTAATGTGGTTTTCAGCTAAGGCAATAGCACCAGTGTTGTCTTCATACAGTGTTGTTAGGACCAGTGGAGAAAATCCAAAATCAGCAAGTTGGTTGCATAAGAAAACAGTTTTGCAAGCAGTATTACTAAGAGTAACATATTCAGATTCAGTAGATGAGTGAGTGACAATTGGCTGCATGTTTGATGATCAGGTAACAGGATCATTAGCCATGATAAAGAGAAATCCACCAGTAGATCTACAAGTATCCACATTACCAACCAAGTTTGCATCAGCATAACCAGTCAGTAAGGGTATCTCAGGATCATCTGGACTTTTGGGAAAGTAAGCAAGTGCCAGCGGATTACCTTTACGGTATCAAAGTACCCGTTTAGCTGCAGTAAGGTAAGCTACTGTGGGATTAGACATCCTGTAGCAAAGCTGCATGACAGAATGTGCAATGTCCGGACGGGTTATAGAAGAAACACATAAAAAACTGCCAACATGGCTCTGATAAAGTGTTATGCCTGTGGTATCTAGAAATTGAGATTGGGTGGAGTCTAATATAGACTCCTCCAATGCCCCCCCCACAAACAGGAGTGGTGGATTGAGGATGGGCATCATGTATATTATACTTTGCCAGAATTTGGTCTACATAGTGCTGTTGACTAATGTGAATGCACCCAGACAAATCACTTGTGACCGCCATGCCAAGAAAGAGGCTAAGTTCTATAGTGTCTGAAAGATTGAAAAAATCCCTAATGCGCGATATTGCGCCATGGATGGCAGAATCAGATGTGCCCATGATAATAATGTAATTGACATGGACAACCATCATAATACGACCATCTAAGATGTTGCCAGTATATACACATAGATCAGTTTCACTGGCAGTAAGACCAATGGTGACTAGTGCCTCATGCGGGGTTTCATTCCAGACACATGAAGGCTGCTTTAGACCATAAAGACTTTTGTTCAATCAATATGCTAAAGTCCCCTTAGGTACATGGGGATTGAAGGGATCTGGAGGTGGCTTGATATAATGCGCCTGATCCTCAGGTATCTTGCCTTGGAGAAAAGCAGTCTCCACATCGATAGTGTAAATTTTCCATCAATTAGTAGCACCAAGGTCTCGGGTTCAAATCCTGATGCTTCCAAATATTATCTTAGCTATACATTTGCCCAAGAATCCTAACATGGTGGAAGCAAGGGGTAGCACGGTCTGCAGTCTCCAATAACCTTGTACAAACATACCAAAGTACATGCATTGCAGTCAACACCTTGGCTCTGTCCTCAAGCGGACCCTACTTGCGGAGCAACACCGGTTCATGGAACAGGACACCAGTCTCCTACCTGTGTCAACCACAAAATAGTAGCCCAGTCCTACAAAACAAATAAAGGCCTCTGGAATGATAATACGGCACTAGTATCTAGCAACATTGCATGGGAGGATATCAGGATATCTGCCTTGTTCCCAGATACTAGGACCCCTAAAGCCCCCTACCTTTTGGGAGTTGATGGTTCAATGGTACAAAAATTGATTAGTAGCACCAAGGCCTTGGGTTTGAATCCCGATGCTTCCAAGTATTATCATGCTTAGCTATACATTCACCTAAGAATCCTAACAAAGGAAACATACATCTAAACATCCACCTTCAAATAGTATAAGTACCCAAATAGGGGGTAATACAGAATTGTCCTCTGTTCACATTGACATTTCCTTTGAAGGACAGTTCCGCAATGGCCCAGCATCAAACGGATTTTTTTAGGCTTAATCCAAGAGTATCTTTCTTTGACCTATGATGATGCTTTTAAGGCAGTTCTTGAAAGAGGGAGGACTATGCCAAAATTGCATGGGTGGGCTATCTAGCTATGCATCAATTTTGATAGTGACTATATACTCGCAAGAGCAAACTTCTAACTTAGATGCTGTATCATTATTGCAGAGTTTTTTGGGCATTTTTAGAAATTCTTTTGACTCTCAAATTACTAGAATCAGTGTCAGTAGATGAAGTATTTTCTATCATTGGATTTGTTAAATATTGGTTTATGTGTTAGTGAGAAGAAATTTATTGCAACTGATATACATTGTTTCAATTGACTTTAAGATTGTTGTAGACAATTTATGAAAGATATGGTTATAAAAGTGCCACAATTTTTTTTTGTGTTAAATGCAAAAATTTGTTGATTAGCCTGCTGCCAACTAGAAAATTTCTTGCATTAACACAGTTTTTAAAATAAAGCTGAATTTCATATATACAAATGCAAGATTCAATAAGTTCTATTTTTCTGGAAATCGATTGTTTTTCATTACCAATGTGTGCAAATTTAGTATTTAAACATATATGCGGAAAATGAATAAAAAATTCAAGCTGAAGCAATCGTTCTGTAATGTTAAGATTAGCTTCTAAGCCTAGTATTTTTTATTAATGCAAGCTTCAAAGATCAGAGGCATCTTCCACCAAGTATAACCTCTATAGTAATATTTGAATAAGACAACTTAAAGGGATTTTGTTTAAATAGCATTGTTTAAGATTTCTCTGACTCCAATTATATAACATTTCGAAAAGCAGAATCAGTTGTTCTACAGTTATGAATGAATTTAATTTTCAGGGAGGATTTGATTTGAATAGTATCTTTTTTGCCCAAAGGTTGTATATTTAATAGCAATTTAAATATTACCCCTAAAGCATTATATACAAGGAAAAATGATAAAATAGTATTAGTGTTGTGAAACACACAATTTATTGTTTAAAATTGATCTTTTCAAGAGCAGTGATTCTAATTTGTTTACCTATATAATATTTATATCTGGCATGTCACAATGTCTTTACTAGCTTGTCCAATATGTAACTGTATGTAAAAAATACAAAATATGTGTAATACAAACAGACATTTAACCATAAATCATACAGTACATATTACTGCATTGCCAGAAGTGAACTCTAAAAATGCAAGACAGACAATTATTCAATCATATGATGGGCCAATAGTAATTGTGCTGTGGCACTGTTCCATTGGCTAAAGTGAGAACATCATGTCAGCAGTTAGAATTCTTAAACTGAGAACAGAAACAATGATGCAGCTAACATAACTATAGAATTAACCATTAACTTGTTAATTCCTAACACTGAATTTCCAAGAGAATATTATGAATTTGTTATTGTTCTTTTTGAACATATATTAGAAATACTTCCCAAACATCACAAGCATGGCATTGCTATTGAGATTTAAAAAGATAAAAAGATATCATGGGGTCAAATCTATGCACCATCTAAACATGAATTAAAAGTTTTGAAGACATATATTGATGAAAACTTAGCTAACAGATTTATTTGGCCATCCTCTTCTCCAGCTGCTGCATCCTTGTTTTTGTAAAGAAAATGAGTAGATGTTTTAGAACTGCTATTGACTATTGAGCTTTATACAGTATTACTTTGAAAAATCAGTATCATCTTCAACTCATTCAAAAAGTGTTACATCATTTTTAAAATTAAACATATTTTTGAAGTTTGATTGGCATGGAGCTTACAATTTTGTTCAGGTCCAAAAAAGCAATGAATTGAAACAGCATTTAGATACTATTTTAGACACTATGAGTACCATTTAAGGCCCTTTGGTCTCACTAATGTACCTGCAGTGTTGAAGTATTTAATGAATGACATTTTCCATGAATATTTGACCATTTTCTGCAGTTTATTTTGATGATATATTATATTTTTAAAGACATAAGAAGAGCATATCATTCATGTTCAGAAAGTTTTGCAATATCTAAAGGATAATCTGCTGTATGCAAAATTGGAAAATACAAATTTTTGATAAGAAATATTTTACTTGATACTTTGTTTTGGATACAGGTATTGGAATGGATTCTACTCAAATTGATAGTGTCATTTCCTAGCCATCTCCTACTTCCACAAAAGAATTGAAATCATTCCTAGGATTTGAAAATTTCTACCAGATCTTTATGCCAAAGTATACTTTGTTTACTTTTTCTGTATTTTATATTCTGAAGAAGTCTGTAAAATTGAAATGGCTATCTGATTGCAAAGAAGCTTTTAAAAAGTCAAGGAAATTATTCACCTCAATCCCTACTCTGTTAGAACTGTTGCAGCTAAAATTGAATAGATTCACTTTTACTATAAATATTGTACATTTAACATGTAATCAAAATTCACTTCCAATCATGCAAGTTGTAGCTTGTAGGTTGCAGCTTAGAAAATCAAGTATTATAGATATATATATATATATATATATATATATCTGTGTTTTTTAGGAATTAACTCCCTTAGGGATTAATTCTGTTTTTGTAGCTGCAGTCAGTGTTCATTTATGATGTTCCAAGTAAATTGGCTGCACAGATGGCAGTAAGGTTCTATATTTTGTTGTGTTGATGAAGTTAGCTCATTTCTATCAACATAATTAGTGCATGATGAATATATACATTTCTGCCACAGTTTCCTGTGCTTAGTTGTGTTTTATGTTTCTAACAGTGTCTTATATTTGCTTGTGTTTTCCTCAAGTTTCTGTGGTGTAGCTTTGTCAAATAACATGTGTTGGTAAGTTATAACATATGCTAAGACACCCTGATACAAGTCAGCAATTTATTGTGAAGACTTATCCATGAGATTATGCTCTCAAAAGTATACTTTCACAGTATTTGAATGGAGTATTACATGCTATAGTCTTCTGTTTGTAAACTGTCATCCACTGAGGTCAACTATGAAATTTATGATAAAGAACTTTTGGCCATCACTGCTTGCTTCAGTCAATGCAAGCATTGTTATTGAATAACTCCTTTTCTATTACAATATGCACTTATCAACAAAAACTTGTATATTTTTCTTCCACAAGAAAACTCAATCATTGCCAAACTTGTCTGTCACTTTTGCTTTCTGATTTTAACATGAATATTGTTTACTGTGCTGGTAAACATTGAGAAAAGCCTGATGCATTAAGCCAAAGAGCAGATTATGAATTGAGGCCTGGTGAGTAGAGAGTTGAAAGCAAGTATTAAGTATTGACAAAAAATTTTTTTGTGTCTATTACATCATTAAAAATCTTTGACATTAGTTGACAAAATTATAATTGCACAGAAGGAAGATCAAGAAATTGTCAATATAGATGAAAAGTACGGGTTTGAAGATTCTGAAGACTGCTTGTTATTTTGTAGTCAAATAGTTATACTTAAGAAGATGTGGCTTGATATGTTGAAGGTTTGTCATGATTCAACTATTGCTGGACATTCAGGTAATAAAAAGACATTTTAACTAATCAATTGTTTATATTGATGACCAACTTGTTGACATGATTGTAAATTACATGTTGATTCCTGTGATGTATCCACAAGAAGTAAATCTAGTCAATGTAAACCTGCCAGATTATTATTCCCATTTTCATTACTTGAGAAAAATTAGGAATTAATTTCTAAGGACATGATCACTGACTTGCCCATAGAAGATAATTATAATTCTATTCTTATTTTTGTTGACTGTTTTAACAAGATAACTCATTTTATGCCCTGCTCAAAGATCTTAACAGCTACACAGCTTGCTGATTTGTTTATAAGTAATATTGTTCAACTTTATAGATTACCAAAAGAAGTAATATTTGATTGAGAATCCATATTTGTATTGCAACTTTTGTTGTTACTTCTGAAAAATCTACAAATCAATCAAAAACTATCTTCTGCCTATCATTCACAATCAGACAGACAGACAGAACATGTCAATCAATGTTTGGAGCAGCATCTAAGAAGATTTTCAGATTACCTTCAAACCAGTTGGTTAAAAAATCTGCCAATGGCTGAACAGTCCTACAACTTATTATTCCATTTTTCAATTAAAATGTCATCATTTAGTGCAAATTATGACTATGATATTTATATGGATTTATCAATAGAACTTATTCCAGAATTTCCAGCAACATAGAACAGTTATCTTACAACATTAAGCCAAAATTTAAATATTATTAAAGAAGAGCTTAAAGTAGCTAAAGAGTCATTAAAATACTTTGCAGATAAAAAAATATAGACACAAAAACTGAAAGTTAAATATAAAGTGTATTTAGACTTGTCAGGAACTAATATTATGCTATATCTTCTATTCAAAAATGACTTAAGTATTTGCTAATATTATTTGTATTTGAGTTTAGTTGATATGCTGGAAATACTATTAATGCAATGTGTTGATGAGATTTACTTTTGGCAACATATGAAGTGATCTAGTAATAACTATTGTGCTTGTTTTTATCTTGTTTTTCTGTTTTTTGTTCTTCTCTAAAATTGCATGTATCATAGTTTTAGTCTATTCCTTACAGAATTGAAAAGATATTATAACAAATTGTCCTTGCAAGAAACATAAGTGGAAGCAGCTAGATCCTTTTCCAATCATCAAGAAGATTAATTCAGTTGCATTTATGATGAAAACTTCCAGATTCAATGAGATGTTTGTACAGTGTATTCCACATTTCTTTGCTACTAAAACTAAGGAAGATGTCTTATGGGAAAGAAATCAAGAGCAACTACCACCAATAATCGTTTATGATTCCAGCAAGTATTATGAAGGTAAAGTTATTTTAGATGCAAAGAGAGTCAATAGAAAATGAAATATCTCATTTCTTTGAATAGTTATGGTTGTGAGGAAAACTCATGGAAACCAAAAAGAAATCTTTTAAATTGCAATAAAGTTCTAAAAAGTTTTAAAAATTGCTAC
Source organism: Vaucheria bursata (assembly GCA_032358265.1). Taxonomy (NCBI): domain Eukaryota; class Xanthophyceae; order Vaucheriales; family Vaucheriaceae; genus Vaucheria; species Vaucheria bursata. The sequence goes on from JAULBW010051324.1 coordinate 35,310, forward strand.
CTGTTAGAACTAGAACTACACCTTAGATCCGCATGTTTCAAAATATCCTATACTTTGTTCTGTTTCATATATTTTGGTGACTCTTCACAAAAGTAGAAAACGGGATATTGTTCTATTCTTATTTTGTTGATTCTTCATGAAACCAGCTAACAAGAAATTTGTTCTAATGACTCTTCACAGATCAGCCAATAGGAATTTTTTTTTATTCTTGATGACTCTTTACAAACCAACCAATGGAAATGAGGCTAGTTATCAAGTTCAAACTAGTCATCAGTTATTCTTTATACTTCATCTTTATGTATTCCTGTCATTAGTGGAAATGAACATTTCTCTACTCACATATATGTAAAAATCAATACACTTGCATTCCTATTTTTCTCTTGTTCTCTTTCTTGCTGTTTATCTTTTTTGTTCTCTTCTTTCTTGATTTCTTAATCCATTTCTTCCTTTGCAAGTCTTGACACTGCCCTAATAGATGGAAACATGTGCCTCAGGGGAAACTTGTTAGGATTGCAATTATTCTTCAGATCTGCATATTCTATATTGTTCTATATTATATGTTCTCTTCCATTTTTTTCTATGATACTCCACAAATCAACCAATAGGAATTTATGTTCTATTCTTATTTAATGATGATGTACAAATCAACCAATGGAAATGTGTGTAGTCATTAAACTTAAGCTAGTCATAAATTAACTTTTTTGTATATTTCATATTTATGTTTTTATTTATTGGTAAAAACACACAACACACACAAGAGTTGATACACTTGCTTTCTTTTCTTTCTTATGTTCCTTTCTATTATTGCTGTTGGTTCATCTCCACTTTTTTGTCAACATTCCTTGACCTATTCTCTCTTGCTTCTTTAACTTCTTTTTCCTTGCAAGTCTTGACGCTTAAGAGGATCCTAATTTATGTAACCTATACATCTCCTCAAAATGCACAATACATGCAGTTCTGCAGGTGGATTGCTCTCTTGTTTCTAAAGTGTGACAAATAAAAACAGTTTTGAAGTTACACAAGTTACATTTACAAGACACTATAAAATTTAATGTGCCCCTCTGTGCTCTATCAAAAACTAGCTGTAGTAAGAACCTCACAAAAGCATGCTACCAGCATATGCTGTGTAATTAGCAAGAAAACATTAGCAGTATCTACTAGATAATGCAGGCTTTACTCCAAATACATTCAAAACATGTACACCATAACCTTAGTATGGGTCAAATCATGTCTAATTGTATTGCTTGAAAAAAATAGTTGTTAGAAAAATTATGCAAAATTTTTCATTTTTATTCTCAATATCATAAAATGTCATTAATCTGCATAGTACAGACAACAACATATTGGTTCACTGCAAGTGTAAACAACCTATAACTTGGATGTATGCTATGAATTGCTAGATTAAAGACTATGCATGTAGTCAATAATAAGCACATCTAGAAACCCAAAGAAAACGTACAGCCAATAATATATTAATCCCTATTTATGTGTTGCCAAGAATGAATCTTAGCAATACAAAACTACTTAAGAGCACATGCAGATAAGAATACACTTATGAGAATATACTTATGAAAAGATATTTATGAGAACATACATATGAGAACAGACTAATGAAAACACTCTTTTAGATAACATACTTTATAAAAATGCACATATAAGACAAATTAAGTCCATAAAGTCACAGTTCCATAACAGATCACAGCAAAACAGATCAGATACTGACAATGTTGCATGAAAACTTTTTGTTCTTTTTACTCGAAATTTGTGAGCAGTAAGAAATCAGATCTGTATTAAGCAAATCATGCCTGATAGAAAAAAGTTTTTAAATCAATCATACAATGTACGTTAAAAATAAGTTCAAGTATATATGCATGAATGCAAGTTTATTTATGAATAAGCCTACATACATATGTATGAATATACACTGTTGCAGTGGGATTTTTATTTGTATGCATGTTTGTTCAACATTGTGCATGAATTCATCAACATGTGTATTAATAAATATCTTTTGTCCACTTATGCCTTGCCAGATTCACTAAAACTATGTATTTTTCAAGAGGCATTTTTTTGTGAAACATGTTATTGTCAGCTTACAAACTGCCAAGTTAGCAGCTTTTGTAGCCATGTAAACAGCTAAGCTTTTCCTAGTGTTGCTTAAATTATAGGTTTTTCTAACTTAACTGCAGGAATGAAAATATAAAAGTACTGGTAAATGGTGTTTTACTTAAGAAACAATATATTTCTATGTTCATGAAACATTTACATAGGTGCTTTACTTTTGTTTCTTTAAATTCATGAATCATTTTATTTGTGGTTTTATCCTTTGACCTAGCAAGTTTATTAGTGGTACTAAAAATATTTGAATAATTTTTATTACGCATAGTCACTGCAATATCAATGTTACTAGATGATCATTACTTGCATAACTGTTATCCTATACTTTACTGAAATGTAGAAACTTTTGCATTACTAATGCTGGAAAGTTATTTGATCATTCCTATTGCAGGTTTCTGCTAATAAGTTAGTATTATCTAGCATTATCTTTGATATTACTGGATGGGTATCATCTTGACATTACTGTTACTGGACTTGTTACTGGAGAGCACCACTTAAAATTGAAATGAATTTGCAAAAATTTATGAAAGCAGATGTCTGTGCTGCCCTAACATTATATCTCGAAAGGTCACAGTTTTGAAAATGTATGTTAAAACTATTATTTTCAAATAAATATTCGCAAAATTTAGCGCGACCTTTCATTTGGTACTAGATTAGTAGTTATAGTAGATAAGATCTAGAAATGAGCATTTTTTTCGCCTATCGCAAAAAGGCGAAAATTGAAAGAATGCTTCATACTCTGCGGTACAAATAGATACTGCAATAAACAACAGGATTATGAAGTTCAATCGATACTTTACTGACATTCGTTAAGTCTTGAGAACTCTTTAACTTATCACCATGAAGATTGCTTGCGTTGCATCTCTCGGCCTGATCGCTGCTGCTAATGGTTTCATGCCATCTGCCCCGATGGTTGGCGTTAAATCGAGGTAAGCTGATAACTAATTGACGAGGACATCATTTAGATCTAAACGTCTATTAGAACGCAAAAATTTTATGCACTTTACAGTCCGTGTTGACTCTTACTTGCATTTATGAACCGTAACTTTGAGATAAGTAGAGAGAGTTTACTGATTATATCAACTTAACTTGATATAAAATATGATGACCTCTCCGCTTCTAAGAACTATATCATTATTCAAATCAATTAATCTCATTTTGTGTATTTGAAGTGCGTCGGTTACCATGTCGGCAGCCCCTGAATCACGCCGAGATGTTTTGCAGACTGTATTTGCTACCGCCGTCGCTGCGGCTGTTGTGATCCCTGAGCTAGCATTTGCCGATGGTTCCATCTCTGCTGCCACTGTACAACGTGCTAAAGGAATCTATGGCGGACGTGTGCTGGATCTTCAGAGTGCCGTAAAATCTGGAGATTTTGCTGCCATTAAGGTATTTCATAGACAACAATTTATATAAATAGAAAAATTCAGTAAATATTGGTCAAATTTTCTTGAGTCTTATCATTAACTACCTGAACGATTTGTTCACTTCAGATTTCTTTCAGAGTTTGTCGTTATTTTGAACAAAAACTTTAGTTGCATATTTACTTGTGCTACAGTTTTGAGTCATATTTTTCTATCTTTGCATTTTCTATTTCTGAACTTCATCGTAAGTAATTGTAATTGATTATTTATTACCTATAGGCTGAGAAAACTGCATTTAACCTTCTAGCAAGCGGTGGTTTTGCTCAATCTAGTAAGGCAGACAAAGTTGCTGCCAAAGCCCTTGCTAAGCAAATTATCGATGCCGCAGATAAAAAGGACGCAGCAGCTCTTCAAAGCGCCTATGCCGATCTAATCAAGCTTGCTAAGATCGACCCTGTTAAAGCTGGAGGCGACACTCAAGGTTACTCTAGTGATTTTGACTGGAAAGTGCGCACTGCTAAAGGCACTATCTATCAACGATAAATGTTGATTATTAGTATTTCCACATAATATAATTAAGTTGTTTAGGCAGCAGATCCTATATTCATGCAACTTTGCTTAAATGTGTGTTGAAATATCAAGTTTTTCCATTGGAATATATTAAAGTAATAGCATGTGATTGATACTTTTTCCAAGTATTTTATGCTTTTTTTCTCGAAATGGAATTGAAATTAATTGTTAGTGCAATATCAATAAAAAATACTTCAAAGATTACATACTGTTTTAATGACAATTCAGTTTTATTCATGTGTAAGATATATTAAGAATAATGAAACTCAATTATTTGGAAGGTATCTGAATCATACTTGATTGATTCGAAAATTACAAATAAGGTTGTCTTCAGCTTAATTTTTCTTGAATGAAATATGTAGAAGTTGTAGAAAATTATATTATTGTTGATTTTTCTCTTACTATTTGGACCCCAGACAGTCAGAAACCTGGTACTCGTTTTGCCACGTTTTTAACAGATAAATTTTGAAGCCAATATTCGATATTAATACAATCAGCTGGACAACAGAAATCTACAAATTAGACCATATAGAAAATTGGCTCGTAGCATCGAAAGTTTTTTCCACATGTCCTAATATTCGGTCCTGTTTTCAACTTTCGAATCACAAGGTATAATTTTTTTTCAAAATACTCAGATATGTGGGTAACAGCTTGCCATACTTTCAAATATCAATAATAAATCCAGGCATTGAATAAAAATCTTCTATAGATAGGCTATTTGAGATATAGCAAGTTGATCTGAATTTGTATTGAGTCAAATGTAATAAGTCAAACACATCTCAAACCCAATCATTTCTTAGTTGAACGATTTTTAGAACATTTCTTTGGGTAACATGGACACATTCACGTAAATTTTAAAAAATTACACATGTTCCGAGTATTTGTACTGAAATAATTTGAACATAAGACTTGCAGAGTTCTGTATACAGTCACTTTCCTACAACAAACTTACATGCCTCAAGCATTTCCCTGGATGCAAATAAAGGAGCTTGATCTTAATGAAAACTTTACATGCTGAAGATGTTGAAACTGGATTATCTTTTTGTTGGATCAGAGAAAAGTAAGGCATCAGCAATTTAGTACTTAAAAATCTAAATCAAGATGCTGAATTAATTTACCTCAATGATACTTGAAGTAAGATGGAAGTTATCCAATAATCAGATTCTAGACAGGCTTCTATTTCTGATTACTTTATGAAAAATGGAAATTATTTAAATGGTGTAAAACCCTTACAGATTTATGTTTATAGAACAAATTTAAAACCGATTGATATCTTTTTAACTTGTTACACACCGAAAAAATAAAAATTGATCAAAACCTCTTTATCTCAAACCCCTGCATTTACTATACAATCTGTCATCCTCCATGGAGTGCTTGAGTTAGCAGTTTCCACTATACTTTACAATTATGCTAAAAAATATTACAAATATATCTCCCACAAATGTGGAAAACATAGCACTATCCTGGACAAGTTTTTGATGATGAGAATTCTTTTGGTTTAGAATTAAAATGTTTTAGCACATTTAAAAAATATTTTAGCTTATAGTTGCCCACTTTACTTGGTTCACAAACAATATGCTGTCCGTAAGAGAGAGGTTTGACCATTTTGATTACTTAAAACCTGCTGTCAGAAGCTTCTGGAGTTAGCATTTATTCTGAGCTTATTTGATAGAGTATGACTGTTTACGCTATACGGTTAATTGTGCTGGAGAGACTGGTTGGCAGCAGCTGGTTGGTGGCAGCTGCATGCTGTGATGCTTGCAAATTTGTCTTTCTTAAATATTCTAACTCTCAATCTTAAATGCAACTGCAAAAGGAAGCAGCATCTTTGACACTGCCAACCAAGTTCAATTTAACTTGGTGAGAATGTAAAATTCAAGTTCCATAACATGCCCTGGTATAACCCAAAAAAAGTCATTGGTAATCTACAATATTGTTATGAATGTGTTGCAAATAAGACTCAAAATAAATACAAAGAGTATATTTACACAAACATAAATTATGTTGCTGGAAGTGAAACATACTTCACAGCAACACACAGATTCCAAACTTAGCCCATCATCAAAATCCAGCAATGACTTGCCAAAAACTCAGAATTCCAACATGCAAAAGAATGACTTGCTATGAAACGGAGTTCCACAGTGTCAAGACCAATGAATAATAAGTATATTAAACTGAAGGCCAGAAAATACAAGGAAACAAATATTTTAATATACTACTATCATTAATCCGTGGCCTGTGTTGATGAGAGTGAATCTCGTCAACATTCTACAAATTATTTCGCACCTATAAATCGAATTAAATCGAATACCATTACAACTCCTTGAAAGAATCGTATACAATAATACAAAAGACACGGCGGAACATATTAGATCCTGACACACAGCTATAACACAAATTTAACCGTTAACGAGTTAATTCCTAACTCCCGTAAAATTCTTATTTAGAGAATATAGTATGCTTTTTCAAAGATACTTACAAACATTGCAAATCTTTATTTGTAACTTTGTCATTGAATCCTAACCCTAAGGTTGCCAACTGTAGTGGCCAAAAAAGTGTTCTTAAATTTGTAAGGTAATCTGCATTAACTCATTTCCAATGCCACAATTTCTGACACTCTTAAAATATCTTTTCTATTTTACAAAACCTTACTCATTCTGAGAAAATAAAATAGATGCCAAGTAAAACAGAGAAAAAAAAAGTGCTGCAATGTATTAAAAACATAATAATCAAAATGCAAGAAGAAACAGACAAGAGTTGATGGAGATACATTGCATTCAATAATTTCTATTAATGGAAGTGAGGACATTTTATCAACACAACTCTTAGAACTTATGTAGATATAATCGCACAAGTTTAAATCAAGCAACGGTTCTAAACTCTTTCAGTACTGGGACAAATACATTTTTGAATGTTTTGTAGTAAATATTCACAACTTGGACTACATTGATAGTAATGACAGTAATAGTCCGGATACTAGTAAAATTCGATTTAATTCATGTAGTTTATTTTGTATTCTGTTGTTTCTGCTCAGTGGCAGAAACAACAGCATTAAATAATATGTGTTTCCTGTTTACCTTTTCTCTTTTTGTGCTAGAATTTCTCACGGATATCATTAGGAACGCAATAGTTGAAACACGAAAAGAAACGGACAAGAATTTGTATAGATATGTCGCATTCAATGATTTGCGTTGATAGAAGTAAGAACATTCTATCAACACAACAAAATACATGTAAGCTGATAATTCAAAAGTATGACTCTCCTTGAACTTCTACTTATGTGGCTCTCCATGAACTTCTACCAAAGTGACTCTCCTCAAATCAGAATTGTACAAATCCTCTTGAATTGTATAGTCGCACAAATCTCTCTGAATTGTACCGCAGCTACAAACAGAAATAGTACTTTAGGAAGTTAATTCCTAACAGATATTTAGAATTTTGTCCTTGTTCTGTGTATACTTTGCCTGGTTAGTTCTGGCTTTTTTCCATTGACACGTTTGATAAACCAGTTCCTGACAACAACAGAAGTACATGTAAGCTGATTATTCAAAATATGTGACTCTCCTTGAACTTCTACTAATATGACTTTACTTGAGCTTTTACTGATGCAACTCTCCTTAAATCTAGAATTGTATAAATCCTTTTAAATTGTATAGTTGCACAAATCTTCCTGAATTGTACTGCAGCTACAAATGAAATTAGCACTTTAGGAAGTTAATTCCAAACACAATGCTAAAGTTGCAGCAATGCAAGTAGAGATAACTCTAAGGCAAACAAATAAGAAAGTGGAAAAATGAAAGTTACATAAGCATATTATTATCTAATGAAAAAATATGACAAGCCTCAATATGCCAGAAAATGAGCTGCCTCAAATATATTTCCGCGTAGTAGGCGTAAAATGAGAGCAGTGATGAGAAAAAGGCAATGAACCAGAGATGGTCATTGAAATTTGAGTAGGTTGAGAGTTCAAAAGCATTTACAACATATCAGAAGTATTCACAAAATATGCTGACAATTACGCATCATGACAAAATGTAGAACTTTGTACCAAAAAGAACTGATTGAAGGTGCAATTGCCATTACAAGTTGCTGTATTTGGGATAATGTTTGAAATGCCAAAATTAATGGCAGAGCTGTAGAAAGTTAAATAGGAGGAAATAATGAATAAAGGGTCACAATCTTGAATAGAAAACTTAACAGCAATTGCCGAAGATTTGAGATCTGGTAATCATTGGTTTACTGGAGTACTCTACCTTTGTTCAGATTTTATATACAAGCAAATGATATGAAAAAAAAACAGGAGTTATGAATGATATTTTTTGACATGGGAAAAAAATGGGAAAAAATCTGCACATCCTCTTTCTAAATGTGCATTACCCAATGAGAGAATATCAGCAAGAGGTATAGTAAATTGTTAAAATAAAGCTTACTACTAAAATGCAAACAGAAATTTAGACATGAATCATACAGTATATATTACTGCATTGCTAGAAGTGAACTCTTGCAAATGCAGGACAGACAATTATTCAATCACATGATGGACCAGTAGTAATTGTGCTGTAGCTGTCAGGATATCTGCCCTGTCCCCAGATACTAGGACCCCTAAAAAAACCCCCTACCTCTCGGGAGTTGATGGTTCAACGGTACGAAAATCGATTAGTAGCACCAAGGTCTCGGGTTCGAATCCCGATGCTTCCAAATATTATCATACTTAGCTATACATTCACCCAAGAATCCTAACAGTAGCATTATTCCATTGGCTGAAGTGAGAACATGATGTCAGCAGTCAGAATTCTTAAACTGAGAACAAAAACAATGATGCAGCTAACATAAATATAGGGTTAACCGTTACCAGTTAATTCCTAACAACTGCACACTTCTGCACTCTTTTGCACTCTTCTGCACATATAGCATAGATAAATATGATATTTGTATTTAAGCTTTAAGACAATGAATGAATCTGAAACTGGAACAGTAAATGTGTTATTTTTAGCAAGTATTGATGAAGGTTTTTTTAAGTAATAAGGCATGTAAATGTACATTAGAGTAACTATTTTTTTCAAACATGTATTCTAGTACAAGAAGTTTGGTTGAAACCAGAAATGCCTTTGTTGAAGGAAAAATATGTTTTGTCTTAGGTTCATAGACATTTCATAGGATAAGAGATGGCCGTTAGGAATGCAATGCACAACGGAAACGCAAGAACTCTGTGATAAAATGCGCATACTATTACATCCTAAATTGTGTTGACAGAAGTGAGATAACCTTGCTAACACAAAAAGATATTGTTTACTGAAACTTGTTCTTATATTCTAAACTGGAACTTGTTCTAATTGTCAGGATATCTGCCCTGTCCCCAGATACTACGACCCTTACAGTCCCCCCACTTCATGGGAGTTGATGGTTCAACAGTACAAAAATCAATTACTAGTACTAAGGTCTCGGGTTCAAATTCCAATGTTTTAAAATATTATCATAGCTATATATTTTCCCAAGAATCCTAACACCTATAATTAAAACTGAAACTTCAACATAGTATCAAGAGAAATGTACCACAGCTACAGAATAGAACTAACTCCCTTAGGGGTTGATTCCTAGTAGTGGCTTTATGGGAAGTAACTATTTTTTAAGTTTCTTGCACTAAAAGAAAATGTGCCTGCATTAATCTTTTAGATTTTCTATTGGGCAGCAAAGGTAAATGAGTCCTAGTAGAACAGTAAGATACGTGCAAGTAGAATCAGTACCAAATTGTTTAAAATTTCTTTTGACTAAATAGTGATCTTTGTAGTGTATAATGATGTAACCTGCAATGTTGGATGCTAGTAAAGTGTTGAATATTTAAAAGGCTGTTTCCTAGAAGAAAAGAAAAAGTTCTCAAGATTATTTTTCACTGCTTTTTATAGGGTTGCACTATAATACCAATGTATCATAGTCTCATAAACTTTTTTAACAAGAGAAAGATTACAAGTTGGTCAAAATTTGGCATAGAGATTGTCAAGAATCTTCTAGGTACTGTGCAGAAGTTACACTGCTAGGTTCACTCAAATCCGATGCATATGTAGATTCATACTGCTCCACAATTCTGCTTTTACTTGCTACATAGTTAAGTCAACCAGTGTAAACAACAGCAAACAATCCTGTCTCATTGGCAGCAGAAAGTTTATGTAAATAGTTTTTTGGATAACTAGCAATTGCAACATGTCTACTGGTATTGACCCATTTAGCTTGAGTATTATCATGCAGTATAGAACAGAATTTTAAAATGGTGTCAGATAATGCAAAATATTAATCATTGACTTGGTTTTCCAAAGTGCAAATGTGCCCAGTGCACAAACATGTCTGCACAGTAACATCAATTCTTTTCAGCAATAGTGAAACTTGTATTAAAGAACTAGTTGATTTATGAAACCATTGCCAAAATGTAAAAAAAAGTTATCAAGAGATATCATTGATCCAAATACTAGAAACAGCATCATGACTTTCCAACCCAAGAGTAGCTTGGCCAGCACTTGGTTATATCTGGATATTTGAATTTTAAGTAAAGACAATGAGGCCATACCATCTATAACTACATTAGTATAAACTGCACTTTACTTCTGATATGAAATATTTATTAAGGTAGTAGTCAAGATTTAAGTCAACATTATGACCAAAATCTCAACTACCTGTAGTGGCAATTACCTATTCTGGAGAATTAAGAAAACTTATTGACTAAATAAAAAGTATGAAGTGAAATGTCATTTAAAACTGGCACTGGTATTATGTCACAGATATATCTTTGATAAAAGGTAAAATATACCTAACAATAAAGTTTTTTTGTAGATGAGATGCATAACTTGAGCATTATATTGAAAAAAGAAATTTAAAGGGTTATGTGAGCAGGAGCACTTTCATAATATCCTAGGTAGAATACTTCAAAATTCATTTGTTGTAGGCACATCTTTGGTAATGGTCAACAGTGTACTGGTAGTGGAATAGTAAGTTACCAAAGTACACCTGAATTAAATGTTTCTAGTTCCTTATCACCATATTTTGAGTCAATAGTGATAGTCTTTGCCTTACCAGTAAGCAGTTTTTTTATTTAGTGATCAATAGAGCCACAGGAGAGTCAGATTTAAAAAAGAGAAATTTTACCTTAAACATGTATGTACTGGAGAGTCTAATTTAATGCTGTTATTGCTGAAAGATTTTCTTTGAAATGGTGCTATGTATGAAAGATGTGTGGTAAGTTGTAAAACTTTAAAGATGACAATAATACCATATGTGTTATGACTTGTTGTACAATGAATAAGATATGGAAATGCAAAGAATACACAAGGTACCAACAGGAAAGACACGGGTATTAATAACACTTGATTATTATACAAAACCTACATGTTACAACTTGCGTGATCAGAAGTGAATTCCGATCAAATCTTAAACCTGCAATATTTCTTGCATAACCGAATCTAGTCAATTTCAGCTGCAGCAGTCCTAACAATGTGCTTTGTAAAAGAAAGGATTACTTCCTACAAAATATATTGCATTTACTTGGCAATGTAAGTTAGCAGTAAAGATTTGAAATAAATGTGCTATTTACACACAAAACTTGCAAGTTGACCACAAATACATGAATCTACCAAAGACTATAAATTTATCATATAAACAAAACCTAAACTTTTCAATGGGTTCAATTATGCACCTTATTCTTGAACACAAACAGTTTTTTGTTGTAAGGGAGGAAACTAGTGGTCATTGTTCACAATGAAATAGAAGAATAAATCATATATTTTAAAAATGGCTTGATTATTGATACTAAAAAAGGCAGCTTTTGGGAAAAAAAGAGAGTGATGCATGTGACATAATGTGTAAATAAACTAGCCAGAATGAAATTTAATACTAATAGTGTTCGAAAGCATGGCAAGTTGTTGCCTATGCTATTCATATCAAATATAGCAATGTAAACAGTTCCAACTATCAGCAAAGGTATCATCATGTATTTTAAGATGCATGTTAGTGTGGTCTTTATAGAATGAATATGAGTACATGGGCTAAGTCCAACAAATTAATTATTGCGTGTAGCACAAGATTAGATTGGAAACCTTTTAGAAGACCATAAATCACCAAGAAATTGGAAGTAGTAGGTGAAAATGTTTTGAAGGAAGTAAATGTGGCATGATCTGAAGGCTTGATAAACTCAATGATGAGTGTGACAGTTTTTGAGTAGTCTAATATATATGACATGCATGAAAGAAAAAAATAAAAGTGAAAATACATTTGAAAACACTAATTTTAAAGTATCAGTGGATAATAGTGCAGGTTTAATTTTTATTATGCAAATAAAAATTTTATTTTGTGAATGAATGCAAATGTTAGGAATTAACTCCTTAAAGGGTTAATTCTAATCTATAGCTGTGGAATTCTGTTTTATGGCAAGTCATTATTCTACATAATGGAATTCTAAGTTTTATGGCAAGTCATTGCTGGATTTTGATGGCAGGTTAAGATTAGGATTTGTGTATTGCTATAAAATATGTTTGTTCCCAGCACCACAATTTATGTTTGTACAAGTGTACACTTTGCTGCAGTTTTGAGTCTTGTTTGTGAACACATTTGTAACAGCAAATCTATTTGGACTGTTGTAGTTTGAGTGACTTAAACATAAATATAGCACTAAAAAGAACACTGCTTATGCAGTTAAAAGTGCTGCTTTTAACCATGCAAGTTATTGCTTAGTTTTAGGTCAGTTCCTTAAACTATAATAAAGTGTATACATACATATTGTGTTTTATGGTTATCTTTGTGTGATTCTTGCAATTTTGTTTGTAATTTGTTTGCTGTTAAGAGTTATATCAGTTGGTTAGAAGGAAACAATTTTCAGAAAAAACAACATTTGCAACCTCAAGCACTATATATTGAGAAACAGGTGACAAATTACCATATTCCTAAATAACAGAAGCAGATTGGTCTTTTTACTCAGTTGCTACAATTGAAATCTGCAGTTTCTTTAGCAATGTCCCATTTTTAATTTTTGAACTGATATTACACACCCTGAACTCCTCTATGGCAATTGCCGGAAGCAGAAGACATCTATTTTTCAATAAAAAACTGCTTTTAAGTCTCAACCATTGCAATTTCCAACTGATATTACCCATGTTACTTATGCTATCAATCATTGTGGCACTTCTTTTACCTGGATTGAATTGTACAAGGATTCCAATTTTCCTTTATTGAATTGATTTTAACATGTTGAAGAATTTTTTGAGTAAAGTCTTGGTGGTAACAGCATGTCAGATGAGGCTCAAGATATTTACATTGAGGTAAGGTAATTGTGTGGCTGTTTTTCTGTGGTGGATTTTACTGTATAGCTTTAAAACTGAAGTACAATAAAGCATCTTTACACAGATTTTTTTATCAAGTGCTTACTGAATATTTGAACAATACAATTTTTTTTATTGCTAAAAAATAAGACAAGTATTTGAGTGCTAAAAAGATTCATTATCTAATGTAAGATGATTATCTTGTAAAATGGTTTTTAATTTATCATTTTTATTCACAAACATCCTAATTTTTTTTGTTGAAAAGAAAAATTGAGTAAATACATTTAGTCATTGATCATTGCAATTTGAGCTTAATTACAGCAAAGAATTGACATCTATTGCTGCTAATTTATGAAATGTTACAACTTAAAATTGTCAAATTTTTGACAAACATCACTCGGGGGCTTAAAACTTTTTGTGGATAAAAGTAGAAAATAAGTGAAAAGCAGCATATTGATTCAAGTGATTATTTTTGAATATTATGTTAAATTTTTTAAAATTTATCAAACATAATTGTAATATTATACTTGAAACAAAATTTGCTTTGTGCAAAACTAAAACAGCATGCTTTTTTTACTATATTGGTTGATTTTCTTGGGTATATACTATCCGATTTTGGTACCAGTATAAATCTTCAGTAAATATTGTGCACTGATAATTGGTCTGTACTTATGAATACAAAGTGTCTACAATCTGTCAGGCACATGCTAGTCAGAGACAAGAAATAGGATTAAAGGTTAGCTATACAATAAAGATTTATCCAATGCATGACAAGCAAAAAGGGAATGGCAATAATCTAGGGATAAGGTAAACAAAAGTAAGATAAGGTTGAGCAAGAAAAAGTGCACATTATAATCAGGTGTTTCCAACACTGAGTGTCAGAAACAAATATAATATCAATTAACAGCTAATGCTGAACATATGCAATTGACATTAACCAACTGTTAGGAACTAATTTGTTTACAACAATTAGTTCTTATGGGAATTACTCTCTTAAGAGTTATTCCATTTTAGCTGCATCATTTTGTGACTCTCCAGATGGATTGGCATCAAGACCATGTTTGTTGTGTTGCTGAGTATGTTTCTTATTCACTCTCAGCAACACAAATTATGATTGTATAATGTTACCATGCTTGTATAGCCTTTGTGTTCTTCTTGTCTGGTACATTCATAACACCAACCTACAATATACAATATATACATTTGAATCTACAGTACAAATCTCCAAGAATTGTGAATATAAAGGAGCATGTATCGGTTATGTATGTGCAACTATAGCTGATCAGGTCTTAGCACAATCCAACCTTGGGTTTGGTAACTGCTAGGACCACATTAATAGTTGCTATATATGTGCATATTTTGTATGTGCAGTACTTGGCCATTCTTATTGGGCAGTTTTTATTCTATACATAAATTAGTTTTTGTATTCTGGTTGTTCCAAATCAAGGAACTGCTTCAATTTGCTCATTCTTTTACCTATCTATCAGTATATCTATCATGCTCTTAGACTTCCAAATAGTTTGGTACATAATATACTGTTGTATTATGGTACTTGTTTCTTGTTTGCTTGGGTTTTGTTCCAAATTTTTTTGGTTATTCCAAATCTTAAATGTTGCTCCTGATTACCTTGAACCCCATTCCTGACTGTTTCTAACAGTAACTTTTCATACAGCTTATTCTAAGAGCACAGTATTCACTGTTTCTCTACAAAAACAAATCAAAACAGTCAAGGAGAAAACGTGGTGTGATAGGAATGACTTAGCATTTAATAAATTTAAGCTGGATCCCAATTTGGCTCTAATTTTAAAGCCTGTTGATTTTTGTCACACCTTTATTTAAGCAACATATGTATTTGTTAGGACATTTACTGCTCTAGTACCCAGAATTTATCCTATTCATACCTTACCCCAATTTACCCAACTTTTCACTGAAGTTATTTTATAATGTCTTTTGAGATGAACAATTTAATTTGTAATTTCATAAGATATTTTATGCAGCCTGCAAGGTTACCCCCATGCAGCCTGCATAACATTGTTACAATTTTGTTATATCTTTTCACTCTTCTACATTGTTGCAAGATGCGCGGCACACTGGTTTTCCTGGCACCGTCCCTGAGTAGCTACAGTTGTTGGTCCTCCGCTGTAATTTATAGTGTATGTTTTGTTTGTATTTTCTTTCTCTTCTTTTCTTTTCTCTTTCAAATATTCAACAGTATCCTAATTTGTGATGAGAAGAATAATATTTCAGGACTAGAATTGAACTTTCATCCCTGGGTATATTCTTTCTTGTAAATTATCAGCTTCAGAGATTTACAAGAAGAAGCATGCTAAAGAGTTGCTTGCTACTATTACATGTTTTTTGTCAATAGCATTTGTTTTTTAGTAATCCATAACCTATCACCTTGTATACAAATCATTGAAATCAGCAATAACTTTTGTCACCTTGATAATTTATTCCAAAACAAGTTTGTTGGTCCTAGTTTTTTATGTATTCCAATTTTTCAGTTTGTTGACAGATCTAGGTCTGCACGGGGGGAACCTGCTGCCCTAAGTTGTGGGTCTGATTACCAGTCATGTTGAACAGGCTAACAGGTATCAAAATTAGATATTATTATATATCAGGAGAAGTTTCTATTTGTAGCATTTTTAATACTGTTGAATGAGACTAAATTGTCTCAAGTTCAAGATGATTCGCTAGTTAAATTTTCAAATAAGACAAGTTTCACAATGTAGGATAAATGTTTGACCTAATATGATTACAAGGTGGTATTAGGCACGCCAACCGACGACAAGAAATAAGATTAGACAAGAAAATACGTACTTTATTATATGTGTTTCCAACTGAATATCAGAAACAAAATGCAATATAAACTAACAGCTAATGCCGGATATATGCAATCGACATTAGCCAGACTACAATATAATATGCATATACGCTAGAATCTATACAACTCCTCAGGAATTGTCAACATAAAGGAAGTATATATCGGTTAAGTACGTGCGACTGTAGCTGGTCAGGTCCTAACAGGTGGTGCCTAAAATGCAATGACAAAGATATACAATGTATGCCATGATTCTCTATTAGTGCTACACCTGGGTATACATAAGACAATTAAAGCCTTGAGTTGATTATATTGATTGCCAGCATATGAAATAGAGTGTAAAACATATGTTAAGTCTTGCAATACATGTGTACAAGCAAAAGCAAATTATAAGAGACCTGCCGGATCAAATGATAAGCACCTGTTCCAATACTCCTACAGTACTTGGAATTATGTCCTAAACGAAAGTTCAATCTTGAGGAACCATACACGAAAAACTACTTATTTTGAGTAAATATATAAAAATAATAGCCTCCTTTCATATCGTACCATTTTCTAGGGTCAGGGAAGATAAACTATGTCAAGGGCACTTTTATCCAATAAGAGAAGAAAAGTAAATGGGTAATAGTACTGGGCAAAAATAACTTTACAAGCAGTGCAGTTTTCCTTAAAAATGCTGCCTTAAATAATAATGCTTGTACCAAAAACCGACATAGAGCTGTATTGCTAGCCCAACAGCCAGTTTCTACACAACCCAGAGCTACTGTTAGCCCATCTCAGAGAACAGATCTATACCGTCTGACTAGGTATTTGTGACCATAGCATGGCTGTAGACCCCGATGCAGACTGGTTGGTGGTAATCGACAAGAAAAGGAGTGCTCTGAGGAGAAGAGTATACGTTGGTAGTAGCTGCTGATTACGTATTGCAATACGAAGTCATTAAAGTTAAAATCGTTACCTCTGCTCTTAGACTTTTTATAAACCATTGTTTAATTGCTTAACTGTTTCTTACCCGTCACCATATAAGGGTCTAAGTATATACTACTTAAGTTGCGGAATCACTGGAAGACGTGCATCTCACGTTGATTGCTTGCCACATTATATATATATGATCGGTTAAGGCCTCGTTGCATTGCAAAATATCTCAGAGAAAAATTTTGAAAACCGCAATATTTGTAGCACATACTAGCCACAGTTCATCTTATATCCTACCCCTTTTTCCACCGAGTAGTTGAACAAAAATAAAAACTGCATACAAATAAAAATTTCTTCCACTAAAAATGCAAAATCATAATTTTTAACATCATCTGCTAGACTGGTATTCAAACTTTCTCAAGGCATTATAAAAGATCTTTCATCTACCTCTCTGTCTGCACTATTCTTTTCGCATTCTTCAAGAGTGATTTTTCCTTCCGCATCACTAGTGCTATATAAAATGTTTTAAACATTAGTTGTGATGTGTCCTAGTTCTAAAGGAGGCGATGATACGCGCTATGCGACTGCATTTCACCTTTGGTCACTTGGAGTCGGTGCTGTCATCAGTGGTGATTTTTTTGGCTGGTAAACTTTTTCTTTTAAAGTACATTATATAATCATTTAATAAATTTTGTAATTAGGCAGGCTGGGCTGATTTCAGGATTCTATGGCTTAATCATATGCATGTGTATTGCAAGTGTAATGTACGTGTTGCTAGTACTTTCCATTGCTGAGCTCTCTGCCGCAGTACCTTCTGGTGGCGGACCTTACATATTTGCACTTCGAGCTATCGGTCCTAAAGCTGCATTTTTCGCTGGTCTCGCTGAGACTTTAAAAGTTATTGTTACCGTTGCAGTTGTTGCGGTCGGGATCGGTTCATATCTCACGGAAATTTTTAATACAGACGAAAAGTATTCCCCTCTCTGGTGGATTTTATTTTATGCAGTTTTCAACTTGCTCAACGTACTTGGAGTGCAAGCAACTTTTAAGTTTCAACTGTTTGCCACTCTTTTTTCAATCTTCGTCTTGCTTATTTTTTATATCGGGGCAGCTACAGTTGTGGACTTCAACAAGCATGTCAAGAATCAAGATATGTTATGGCCAAATGGTTTAGATGGATTTGTCAAGGGCCTTTCATTTTCACTGTGGTTTTATCTTGGAATAGAAGAACTACCATTAGCTATTGAACAGGCGATTCAACCGGAGAAGAGCATGCCTAAAGGAATAATATTATCGATGCTTACTCTAATTGCACTCTCGTTCTCAACTCTCTTCTTTAATAGTTCCATTTCGCCAGGCGCATATCAAATATTTAACTCAACTTCTCCACTCCTCGATGGATATAAGACTGTTTTTGGAGATAATTCTATCACTTCTGGATTTTCCTGGATATTGGTTGTCGGCCTAGTTTGCAGCTTCCATTCGTTTATTTTTTGCATGGGACACTTGCTCTATGCGATTGCCCTTGATGGTTTCTTTCCGAGAGTATTAACCATACTGCATCCTTCTCGAAAAACGCCTCATGTTGCTCTCTACATAGGAAGCTCTATCGGATTAGTCTCTACTATCGTGCTATACTTTCTAATAGGAATAACTAACCTTGGGGCTGTGTTAATTAATCTAGCATTGATTGGAGCAATAGTATCTTATCTACTTCAACTTGCATCTTTCATATGCTTAAGAATTAAAGAACCTGATCTTGTGAGACCATATCGAAGTGTTTTTGGAGTTTCTGGAGCTGTCGTTAGCGGCATCATTGCCATTTTTGTCCTTGGAGCTATAGTATATACAGCAAGCGACGGAGTGTACAGTATTGCCACTTTAATTGCAGCAGTTGTGTACTTTGCATTGGGTAGTTTATATTTTATGGTGTTTGGGGCAAAAGTTCTTATCCAAAGTGGCAGCAAAGTTAAAACTGAACTATCCACCTTGCAATATTAGGAACATATTTAAAGGGGGGTCTCAAGTGCAACGTGCATTTGTAAAAATTTTACTAGGGAAAGCATTTTTAGTAAACTCTTTCAATAATATAATCTTTTGTACAACAATTTTATTAGTTTTACAAATTTTGTTTCAGCATGATGCATACAAGAGTATTCTGGAACTAAAAAATTATCAAAGTTAAAATTATATAATGCCTGGACGAATACTTTGAACAAAACCGTAAGAGGCTCTCTAATTTGAAATAGTATTTTTTTAATATCTGGAAATTGAAGATTGCAAGAATGCCATAGCTGCATATCGTGCAAATTAATGATGTATACATTCAAATGCATAATTCATTTAAGTTTGGATAGTCCATATGCACAGATTGAAAATGTTCCTTACTTTACAAGATGTGCTTTGAAAGTTTTTTTCAGCGATTAAAATCTGCATGAGTTGAGAAATAATCCTCTGGGATTTTTTTCCATTTGTCCACTCTTTTTGCCCGAATATAAGAAATAAGTGCTTGGAAATGTTGAAAAGCTAGTCAATAAATTAAAAAGACTAGAATCAGATAGAACTACATTTCAACTAAATTATCATGCTTTTTGATTTGAACGATTTCTACTTGGTTGTCACATTAATGCACTTAAAATATTGAAACGTTATCAGTTGGAACATAGTATCAATATTTTTTTATAAACACAAATCATGAAACAGTAATGTAGTCTTATAAAATTAGTTCTGAAACACAAGTTCGTCCTATTGCAAATATAGCAGCATCACGTTCTCATCAAGTATATGATTATATGTTCCTTTTAGCATATAAAACAATGTGTTGCAGTGTTCGGAATAAGACAGAATGTTTCATTTACAAAAATTTTAGCAAATTAATTTTAAGTTTGATGCATAATTTGAGAACTGAATCTCCAATTCTGCCTTGTAAATTTTTAAATGATATTAAAGCAAGTGTGAACCTCAAACTAATAGAAAAATCAGTCTCAAGGTGGACAACCAGTTTCTTTAAAATATGCATACTCTGCATGTCATATAGGTATTATATAGTAATATTTGGATTAAAAAAGTCTGCCCTTATTAAACTTCCACTTAAAATGAATAATGGAAAAGTCATATTGTGCCAAACTCAGCTTTAGAGTTTTGAATATAACAAATTCATTTTTTGGTTTAGACAGATTTTGTAAGAGAAAAGTAAGAAAAGTGAATGAAGCAAAATGGTATATTACATAGTACAAAAGTATTAAAATTGTTCTCTTTGTCTATCTAAATAGTTTGAATCCTTATCATCAAATCAAATTTTCAGATTGGTTTCACTCTATAATTTGTTTTACTGTTTCATAATTTATACAAAGTTGATTGTAAGAAATGCAGCTGAAACTGGTATCAAGTAAATGTTTGGTTTATATCATTTTTAAACCTTTGAATACCGCAATGATTCCTATTGCTTCAATAAGGTAGTGAACTGGAATGATGTGGTAAAATTTATTCTTCTGATTGTTAAGAGAAAGAAAGGAGACGATACAATAATATAGTATATTAGAGGTACCTAAAGTGTGTGTGTGTGTAGTCCGATGTAC
>JAULBW010051434.1:5900-55921 GCA_032358265.1 Vaucheria bursata
GAGTTCGGCGATGCCTCTCGCGGCCAAGACCCGGTCGTGACCGCGCGCCTGGGTGAGAACTTCTACGACCGCGCGAGCAAGTTCGCGGCCGAGGACGCGCGGCCCGAGTACGAGGCCGCGGCTCGCTACTACGCCGAGTTCAACAACATCGGCGAGCCGTACGAATACGACTTCTGGGCGATCATGGCGTCGCCCGACGCCCAGCGCTGGACGCAGCTGCTCTTCCGCGAGCCGCTCGGCGTGGGCACGGCACGCGCCAACGTCGCCTTCATCTGCCAGGTCGAACTCCCCCCGCCCCCCACGGTCACCACGACCACCACGACGCGGCCGCGAACGACGACCATCGCCCCCGTCGACGGGGCCACCACCGTCCCGGGAGCCACCACGGTCCCCGGAGCGACGACTGCACCTGGCGCGCCGACCGCGCCCGGCGCGACGACCGCGCCCGTCACGACGCCACCCAACGTGACGCCACCACCCTCCACCGCGGCCCCGCGCTGAGCGAGGCGGCGAGCCGGCCATATCGTGAGCGCTCGTGACCGCCACGTATCCGCCCGAGAAGCACGTCATCCGCGACCTCCGTCTCGAGATGCTCAAGACGGCCGTCGACCACGCGTACGTGTGGGCGCCCCGACAGCCGCATGCATGCACGGACCGCGACACGCTGCGGCTCGGGGTCATCGGGGCGATGATCGACTCCGCCGGCGCAGTGGTCGCGCTCGGCGCGGCGTCCCCGGACTGGATCGCGACGGCTGACCTCAGTTACACGACCATCGAGCCCGTGCGCGAGGGTCCGGTCATCTGCTCGTCGCGTCTCGTGCGCGCCGGCGCGACGATCATCGTGATCGGGGTGGATGTGCTCGACGGGCACGGTTCGGATGCCCCCGAGGGCGGGCGCCCCTGCGGCTCCGGCCTCATGACGTTCTCGCGCATCCCGGCCAGCGCCAGCGCGGTGAAGGTCGACCCGTTCAGCAACATCGGCGTGCGCTCGAGCAACGCCCTCGAGCACTCGCGGCTCGACGTGCCCCTGCACGACAAGATCGGGCTGCGCGTCGTCGACGCCGCCGCTGGAGTCGTCGAGGTCGACAAGCACGACTACGTGCGCAACAGCTTCGGCACGATCAACGGCGGAGCGATCTGCATGATCTTCGAGGCCGCGGCGGAGCACGCGGCCCGCGCGCACGGGTCTGCGGCCTACGTCGCCGCCGACATCACGGTGCACTACCTGGCGCAGACCAAGGCCGGTCCTGCCCGCTCCTCATGTCGCGTGCTGCGCCACGACGACGTCCACGCCGTGTGCGAGCTGTCGCTCGTCGACGCGGGCAACGACGATCAGCTGCTGGCGTTGGCGACGGTCACCCTGACGGGCTGACCCGGCTCACGCTCGGTCGGGATCCGGAACCCGACCGATCGCCGAGCGACGAGACGAGGGATGGACTACCCGCGCGACCCGTCCGGCTCGCGCACCCGGTCGACGCGCACCACACGCGTCCCGGCGAGCTTGTCGAGCACGTTGCGCCCACCGGGATCGGCGAGCGCCGACAGGTAGAGCGCGGCGATCGCGACCAGCGTGAGCGCCGTCGCGAACGTCGTGCCGATGGCGAGCACGGCGACGACCGGTACCCAACGCGCCAGTGCTTGCCGGAAGGTCGGTGGGCCACCGTCACTCGCGCGCACGATTTGCGTTCGGGCGATGATCTTGCCCGGCGTCTGACCGCGGAAGTGCACCGGCACGACCTCGTACCCGACCACCGCGAGCAGCACGAGGATCACGAACCACACCGGAGCGGTGTTGTGGCTGTTGCCGTCGTCGCCCTTCTCGTAGAAGGGCAGCAGCGCGAGAAGCGACAGCGCGAACACCAGGAACATGTCGATGGCGCGCCCGATGGCGCGCTGGGTGAAGCTGGCACCTTGCATCGCGGCGAGGGTCAGTCGGCGGCTTCGGCGAGCGCTTCGGCGAGCGCCGGGTGCACGAACAGCGACTCGACGATGTCGGTGACGGTGAGACCAGCCGTGACCGCCAGCGCGATGACGGAGATGAGCTCCGCCGCGTGACGCCCGACGATCGATCCACCGAGCACGACGCCGGTGTTGGGATCGGACAACAGCTTGACGAACCCGCGCGGGTCGCCGTCGATGAGCGCACGGGCCGAAACCGAGAACGGCACCTTCGTGACGCGGATCTTGCGGCCGGACGCGAAGGCATCGGCCTCGGCAAGCCCGACGTCCGCGATCTCGGGCTCGGTGAAGATCGCGGAAGCGGCCTTGTCGTAGTCGAGGTGACGATGCGGGCGGTTGTGCAGCCCCATCGCGTGCTCGGCGATCTTGCGCCCCTGCATCGACGCCACCGACGAGAGCGGCAGCTTTCCCGAGAGGTCGCCGGCGGCGTAGATGTGCGGTACCGACGAGCGGCAGTTGTGGTCGACGACGACGAACCCGTCGCGCGTCTCGATGCCCACGGTCTCGAGGCCGAGGCTCTCGCTGTTGGGCAGCGAGCCGATCGCGAGCAGCGCGTGCGAGCCCTCGGCGACACGACCGTCGTCGGTGCGCACCCGCACCATCTGGTCGCTGCGGGCCGTGTCGTCGTTGCGGTCGATGCCGATCGCACGCGCGCCCTTCATGAGGCGCACGCCACGTGCCAGGAAGTCGGCCTCGAGCGCGGCCGCGACCTCGGGATCCTTGCTCGGCAGCACCTGTTGGCGGCTCACGATGAGCGTGACGTCGCTGCCGAGTGACTTGAACATGTGGACGAACTCGACGCCCGTGACGCCTGACCCGATGATGACGAGGTGCTCGGGGATCTGCTTGGGCGGATACGCGTCGCGCGTCGACAGGATGCGGTCGCCGTCGATGGCGGCCCACTCGGGGAGGCGAGGTCGGCTGCCCGTGGCGAGCACGATGACGTCGGCCTCGACCTCGATCAGACCCTCGCTCGTATCGGCGACGACCGTGTTGGGACCGGTGAGGTGCGCCGCGCCGCGCAGCAGGCGAATTCGCTGACTCTCGAGCAGCTCGGTGACGGAGCGTTCGAGCTTGGACTCGATCGAGCGCAACCGCCCGCGCAGGGTGTCGATGTCGATGTTGCCGCCTGTGACGTCGACGCCCATGCCTTCGGACTGGTGGACGTAGGTGAGCGCGCTGCCCGTCGCGATCATCGCCTTGGAAGGGATGCAATCCCAAAGGTTCGCGGCGCCGCCGATGACGTCGCGCTCGATGAGCGTCACCTCGCCGCCGTGCCGGGCGGCGTGGGTCGCCGCGCTGTTGCCTGCGGGGCCGCCGCCGATGATCGCGAACCGGATCGCCATCGTCTCAGGCTACTGGCCACGCCTGGCCGTCCGGCCTCTACGCTGCGGCGCCGATGGACCCACTCCAGGTGCCGCTCGCGGCCGCCGCCGCGCTGCTCGTGGTCTCCGGTCCGACGAAGGTTCGCCGGCCAGAAGCGGCGGAGCAGGCGCTTCGTGCGACGCAGCTCCCGTCAAACCGAGCGTTCGTCCGCGCCCTGGGGGTGCTCGAGCTCGCGGTCGGGATCGGGGTGATCGTCGACGGCGATCGACCGGTGTGGCCGCTCGCGCTCGGCTGCCTCTACGCGGGCTTCGCGCTGTTCGTGCTCCTCGCGGTGTGGCGCCGGGCACCCCTCACGTCCTGCGGCTGCTTCGGCGCGAGCGGCGTGTCGCCGACGCCGTTGCATGCCGGGATCGACGCGGGCGCGGCGGCGATCGGGTTCGTCGCGGCGGCCGATCCGTTCGCCGCACCCATCGACGTGCTCACCGAAGGCGGGGGCGACGCCGCGTTGTTGCTCGCGGGCACCGCCCTGCTCGCGATTGCGGTCTACGCCGTCTTCACACGACCGATCGGCATCCGATCAGCGAGTTGACGCCGGCTGCCACGTTGATGCCGTAGACGCACACGCGGCGCGCGGTCGGCGGCGCGTTGACCACGGCGCCGAAGCCGCGCGTCGAGCCGGTGGACGGCTGCGCAGCCGCCACGTCGAGACGCTCGCCGTCGGCAGTGACCACACCACCGAAGCGCCCGTCGACGTAGACGTGCACGTCGATGCTCGAGAGGCTGTCCGGATCCGCCGCCCATCCCGAGATCTCGATGCCGCCATCGACCCGCTGCGCGAGGTCGAGCGAGCCGAATGGCGAAGGCTCGGGAACGGTCACCGTGACGCAACGGAGCGTCGTGTTCCGACCGTTCGCGCTGTCGATCGCGTACGCGCACACGCGGTGGTTCCCCGGCGAGGCCGTGACGAGCCGATCGAAGCCGTGCTGGTCGCCGAAGCCCGGCCACGCCGCCGCGACATCGGGACGCGAGACATCGGCGTGCAGCGGGGCCCCGCCACGATCGACGTACACGTGCACGTCGATCGGCACCGACGTGTCGGGGTCGATCGCCCAACCGGCCACGCGGACCGCGCCGAACGTCGGTGCGACGAGGTCGAGCGCGCCGACCGGCGCGCCGGACAGCGTGACGGTGCGGCAGCCGAGCAGCGCGTTCGCCACCGTCGGGCCGACATCGATGGCGTAGGCGCAGACCGTGTGCGAGCCGTCACCGAGGGGAACGACGACGTCGTAGCCGTGGGCAGAGCCCCATCCGGCGAAGGCGGCCCCGACGTCGACACGATCGCCTGCCGCCGAAGTCGTTGCCATGAACGCGCCGTCGACATAGAGGTGCACGGTCGCGGTCGCGACGGTGTCGCCATCCAACGCCCAGCCGCGAACGCGCACTCCGCCGGGTGCCGCGGTGACCTCGTCCAGTGATCCGATCGGCGACGATGCCGCGCTGAGCGGCGCCGGGTTCCGCACCTGGAACTCGGGCCGGATCGCGCGGTCCAGCCGTACCGCGTTCGCGCGGAGGTACTCGCCCGACGCGCCTCGCCGCGCGGGATCACCCGTGCGGCGCAGAAGGGAGACGATCGACGAGACCGGCCAGTCGGGTAGCTCCGAGCGCAGCACGGCGATCGCTCCCGAGATGTGCGGCGACGCGAACGACGTACCGTCGGCGACTCGGTAGCCCAACGGCGGCGTCCACGGGCCTTCGATGTCCTGTCCCGGCGCGAGCAGCGTGAGCGATGCCGCGCTGTTGGAGAACGAGGACACCGAACCCGCACGGCCGACCGAGCCCACGCTGACGACACCGGGCAGGCACGCGGGGAAGCTGAGGCGGGTCGTCGAGCCATCGTTGCCCGCCGAGGCCACCACCGCGATGCCCGCGGCGTCGAGGCGTCCGAGCACGCTGAGGAGCGCCGCGCTCCCGGTGCACGGCGTGGCGATCGGCTCGCCGCCGAGGCTGAGGTTGACCGCGGCGATCCGCCGGGTGTCGCGCTGCGAGTAGATCCATTCGAGCGCGCGGATGACGCTCGCTTCGTCCGTTCCCACGCCCTCGATGGGGTTCGCTGCGGAGGTGAAGACCTGCACGGCGATGATCGACGCGTCGTGCGCCACGCCTCGGTGCCCATCGCCCGCGCCCGCGGCGGTGCCGGCCACGTGCGTGCCGTGGCCGCACTCGATCGTGCCCACGCATGGCGCGGCGGCGCCGGCGCCGACCTGTTCGGCCAAGCCGTTCGGGCAGTACCCGCCCCCCGCCGACTTGCTGGGCGTGAAACACGCCTCGCTCACCACCCGGCCCGACAGCATCGGGTGCGACGCGTCGACGCCGGTGTCCACGATCGCGATGGCGGTGCCTTCGCCCGCCAGGCCGGACGTCCAGGCCGCATCCGCGCCCATTTGGCGCGCGCCCTCCTCGACGAGCGGCCGCAGGATGCGGTTGGGCGCCACGTCCAGGACCCCCGGCTGCGCGGCGAGGGCGTCGACTGCGCCGGGCGCAACGTCGACCACGAGCGCCGGCGCCTTCTCGAGTCGCTCGACCGAGCCGATGTCCTCCGGGTCGAGCGCGCCCGTCACACGCCGACCCAGCGCGTCGAGCTCCTGGGTGGTGCCACGAGCGGTGGCGTCAGGATCGAGCGTGACGATGACCGAGAGGTGTTCGGCGTCGTCCGCCGCGTCGCTCACCGCGCCGGGTTGTGCGGCGGCGAACGGCACGGGGAGCAGCGCGACGACGAGCACGAGCGCGCCCGCGCACGCCGCGCCCCGCCCACGCGATCGTCTGCCCACGGGGATGCATGCTGTCATCGAAAACGGCTGCTGAACAGGCAGACCCACCTGTCGGCGCGCGAGTTCACCCAAGTGGACACGACGTTCCGTGCCGTCCGAGCATCAGAGACGGGCCGCTCGGGCCCGTGCCGTCCCGCTCTCCGCTCCTTCGTCGCCGGGCCGCTCGGGCCCGTGCCATCCGAAGCGAAGTCGCGGGCTAGAGACGCGGGCTGAAGGGCTCCAAGAGCTCGACGGCCGTCGTGAAGAAGGGGTCCGCGCCCGAGCGCGGCGGGCCCCACCGCTGCTGATACGCGGCCTCGTCGACCTCGGGGTGCAGCGACCCTCGCGACGAGCTCTCGGCGTGGTGCAGCTGGGCGTACGGCGTGTACACGATGCGCCAGCCGCGCTCGCCGATGCGGAGGCACAGGTCGACGTCGTTGTAGGCAACCCGCAGGCGTTCGTCCATGCCGCCGACCTCGTGCCACACCGACGTGCGGATCATCATGCAGGCCGCGGTGACCGCCGCGGTGTCGCGGATGTTCTCGCCGAGCACCGCCCACGGTCCGGAGTCGAGGTTGAGCGCGACCCCGGCCGCGTTCAGCACGATGCCCTCGTGCTGGGGGCGGCCGGACGGGAAGCGCAGGCGCGCGCCAACGGCCCCGACCTCCGGTCGCAGCGCGTGCTCGAGCAGGGCGTCGAACCACTCGTCGTCGACCGGGCGGGCGTCGTTGTTCAGGAGGAGCAGCACCTCCCCGCGTGCTTCGCGCGCCGCCAAGTTCATCTGTCGCGCGTAGTTGAAGCGATGGGGGTAGTGGACGACCCGGCCGTCGAACTGCTCGAGGTACTCGATCGTCTCGGGGTCGGTGCTCTCGTTGTCGACGATCAGCAACTCGAGCGGCTCGTGGCGCACGGTCTTGCGCACTCGGTCGATGCAAGGAGCGAGCAGGTCGACGCGATCGCGCGTGGGCACGACGACCGTGACCGTCGGTCGGTGCGTGATTCGCCGTCGGACGCGGTGCCAGGTGGGATCGAAGCCGCGCTCGACGGTGGCGTCGATGGCACGACGCTCGAGCGCCTCTGCGACCGCGCGCCGGCTCGCGTCGTGGGCCTCGGGCTTCGCGTTGATGTCGGCTGCCGTCGACCGCGCCGACATCCTCCAGGCGTAGAGCGGTGCGGGGACGTGGCCGATGCGGTCGGTGCGGTCCGCGATGCGCAGCACGAGGTCGTAGTCCTGCGCGCCGTCGAAGCCGGGCCGGAGGCCTCCCAGCTCCAGGAGCAACGAGCGTCGCACGACCAGCAGGTGAGTGATGTAGTTGCAAGAGAGGAGAAGATCCGGCGACCAGTCCGGCTTCGCGAACGGGCCGACGTGTGAACCGGCCGCGTCGAGCTTGTCCTCGTCCGTGTAGACGACATCGAGCGAAGGGTCCGCGTCGAGCAGCCGCACGACCCACGCCAGCGCGTCCGGGCGCAGCACGTCGTCGTGGTCGAGGAACGCGACGTAGGCACCGGTGGCGAGCGCGATCGCGGCGTTGGTCGCGGCCGCGATGCCGCTCGGCGAATCGATGCGGACGCGTCGGATGCGCTCGTTCGCGGCGCACAGCTCGTCCAGAACGGCGAGGGTGTCGAGGCGCGCCGACCCGTCGTCCGCGATGCAGAGCTGCCAACGGTCGTAGACCTGTTGCTCCACGGAAGCAACCGCGGCGCGCAGCATCGCGGGGTCGGTGTCGTGCACGGGCATCACGATCGAGATCACTGGCCGCGCCGTCGCGCGCGCAGCGCGCGCCCTGATCACCGCTCGGCGGGCCTCCACGTCGTGGTGCACCCGGAGCCACCGCCGGTAGGCGTCGTCGTACGCCAGGTCGAGGTTCGTGTAGAGCGCGTGCTCCCACGGGATCAGCGGTCCGGGCTGCGCCTCGAGCCGCAACCGTTCCTGGCTCTCCGTCGCGGCCGCCAACGAGCCGGCCGGGCTCGGACGGCGATACCCCGGTGCCACGACGCGCCGGTTGGTCGGGTTGTCGAGCGCGACAGGAGCGCCGACGGCAACGAGCGCCTCGATCAGCTCGCGGCTCCGACGGACAGGATCGTGAATGGTGCGCGCGATGCCCGCTTGCGCGAGGCCGGCGACCGCCCACATCTGATCGTCGGCGAGGAGCAGCGCGATGCGATCGGCAGCTCCCGGGTCTTCCAGGGAGACGACGGGAACCGCGGTGCCCGCGAGCTCGGCCGCGAGCGACCCTCCCCCGGCGCCCACGACGACGACACGAGCGCGCGCCAGCGCGAGCGCGAGCTCATGCGGGGGATGCGAACGATCGAGGCGATCACGCACGTTCCGGTGCAGGAGCGAGACGTCGACGCCGACGACGGACACGGCTCCGAGATCGGCGTCGAGCAACGCGACGAGCGCGTCCTCGTCGGGTGATCCCGGCTCGGACGCGAACCGGCCCACGAACAGCGCGCCCGATCGGCCCTCCGGTTCCGCCACGGTCGCCGGTGGGAGCGGCACGGGCGGGGGCACGACGAGCGATGCGGTGTCTTCCTGCAGCGCTCGGACCTCTGCCGCGACCGCGTCGTCGCTGCACAGGACGAGTGATGCGTAGGCCAGCGTTCCGCCGTCGTCCTCGCGGGCGCGGCGAACGGACTCCTCGAAGCCTGGCAACTCCAGCGGTTCGACGCGGATCGTGGTGCGTGCGAGTTGGCGCGACGGGACGGCATCGAGATCGACGACCAGCGGGACGCCCGGGACCGCGACGGCCACGCGGCGCGCGAGGTGCAGGTCGGTTGCGACCACGACCGAGGCGTTCGTCGCTTCTTCGACCAACGCAGCATCGAGCGCGCCCGGCGCCACGATCACGCGCACGTAGGCCGCGTCGAGCTCGGGCCACTCCGACGACCCGACCTGCGGCTCGGCGGCGATGAGCACGCACTCCGTGCTCGCCGCGGCCGCGATCGCCTGGACGCGCCGCAGGATCTGGCGGTCACGCGGGTCGGGCGCGCCTTCGGCCGGCACGGACCGGTGGACCACCACGATCCGGCCGGGAGACCGTTCGATCACCGCCAAGCGCCCGCAGCCTGTGGGGTCGCGCCGCTCGCCCTAAGGTTCACTGCCGCGTGTCGCATCGGACGGAGGGTAGGTCATGACGGGAACCGACTGGGCGTACGTCCCCGCGGCTCCTCCCGTTCCCTCGTTGCTGGATGCCATCGTGGCGGCGTCGTCGGACGACCGCACCGACCTCCTCACGGCGTTCGGGACGTGGTGCCACGCGCTCGACGATCGCGACCTGTTCGCGGCGACGGCGGACAACGTCACCCAGGCCGATGGCGGCTTCGTGCTCGCTCGGCAGCTCGCGCCCGAGGTGCAACCGCTCGACCGCGGCGCGTCGGCGGCGCGCATCGCGTGGCACCTCACGTGGGCGCTCGTCGAGGCGGGGGTCGTCGGCAGCGACGCGCCCGACAGCACGGTCGACGAGCACACGCTGCGTGTCGCGGGGCGGCTGGGGTTGCCGGTCGCAGCCACTGACGTCGATCGATTCCGTGCGCACGAGGCCGCCACCCATGCCTCGCGCCGCGAGTTCGAGCCGAGCGTGCTCGAGCGCGACATGCGGGCAATCGGCGCGCAGACGCCGCGCCAGTTCGCGGCCACCGCGCGCCTCGACCACCGGTCCTACGCCCGCGCGCTCACGCACGCGTACGACGAGCTCACCGCGGCGCGGCGCGATCGTGACCTCGCAGAAGCCGCTGCCGTGGAGGCTGCCGCGAGCCGGGCGCTGGCCCAGAGCCTCGGCGAGCAGCTCGAACGCGACGAATGGATCCGCGCCCGCCTTCGCGCGGTGAAGTCCACGAAGGCCGCGCGTGCGCTGATCGAAGCCCGCAAGCGCCTCCTGGGCCGCCCGGGCTGACCGGTAGGGTGCGCGCATGACCGACAGTGCCCCCTCGGCGGGCGACGAGGTGCGCATCGATCTCGGGTGCGGCGCCGCGAAGCGCCCCGGATACATCGGGCTCGACTACGTGGATCTCCCGGGCGTCGACCACGTGCTCGACCTCACGCGCGACAGCCTCCCGTTCGCCGACGACTCCGTCGACGAGCTGTTCTCCGCACACTTCCTGGAGCACATCACCGAGCCGAACCACGTGCTCGCCGAGATCGGCCGCGTGTGCCGCGACGGCGCCCACATCGAGATCTGGACGCCATACGCGTTCAGCAACGAGGCCTTCCTCTACGGGCATGCGGCGTTCCTGACGGAGACGCTCTGGTTCAACTTCTGCGTGTCCCACGGCGAGATGTTCGCCGACATGCTGCGCGGCCGGTGGCAGCTCAACAGCGTGACGTTCGTGATCAAGCCCGAAGTGGTTGCCGACCTTCGTCATCAGGGCGTGCCCATCGACTTCGCGGTGAAGTACCACAAAGGCATCGTCGAGGAGTTCGGTGTCGACATCACGTACCGGGCAGACCTGGCGGCGCCCGTGATCGATCCCGCGCGCCGGTGGGCGAACAACCGCTCCGGCGAGCGCTACGACCTGACGCCGCCGCCTGCCGAGCCCGCCGCCGATCGTGCCGCGTCGTGGCCGGGCCGGCTGCGCAGCCTTGTACCGGAGTCGATCAAGGCGCCCGCGCGCTCGCTCCGGCGCCGCTGAACGTCACCAGTTCGGATCGGGGAGCAGCTGCGAGGTGATCTCGGTGTCGTCCAGCGCGGCGCGTCGGCGGATGCGCTGACGCGAGCGCAGCGCATGCGGCAGCAGTGCGAGGAACGACCAGAAGCTGCGGGCGCGCAACTTCGCCGTGTGTAAGTCGCCGCGGCGGGCGTACGAGAGCGTGGAGAGGGGGAAGCGCCACACCGCACGCCACGCGATGTCGCCGGGCGCGTTCTTGACGAGCATCACGAGACGGTTGCGCTCCGCGTAGAAGCGGTGGCGGTCCGAGCCGGCGCCGACGGTTGCGGAGTGCAGGTGGCGCACGCGCGAGGCGGGGACGAAGCGGTAGCGCCAGCCGCGCAGTTGACCGCGCCAGGAGAGGTCGGTGTCCTCGTAGTAGAGGAAGAAGCGATCGTCGAAGAGGCCCACGTCGGCGAGGTACGCCGGCCGGAGCAGCACGGCCGCACCGCACCACGCGAAGAGGTCGACGGGCGCCGCGTACGCGGCGAGGTCCGTCGAGCCGAACCCGCGGTCGCGGCCGTATCCGGAGGCAAGCACCTCGTTGCCGGCGTTGTTGACGGTGTCCACCGCGCGGTCCGCGAAGAGGAGCAACGAGTTCGCGGCGGCGATCCGGCCATCCGACTCGAGCTCGGCAACCAGCGGCGCGAGCCACCTGGGCTCCACGAACGCATCGTTGTTGATCAACGCGACGTACGACACCGACGCGAGGTCGCGCAGCGCGAGGTTGTTCGCCGGGAAGCCGAGGTTGTCGCCGGTCGGCATGACCGTGACCTCGGGATGCTCCTTCGCGACGCGCTCGATGCTGCCGTCCGTGGACGCGTTGTCGACCACGACGACCTCGAGCGCCGACGCCGGCCACTCGGTGCGAACCAGCGCGTCGAGGCACCGAAGGACGTGGTCGCCGCCGTTGTGGTTGAGGACGACGACCCGGACACGCGGCACGCGGTCCACCGCGTCGTCCGCAGCAACGTCGGGCATCGCGTAGAACTATCACACCCGCCCCGCATCACCCCCTGCTGACATCGAATCGCGCGCCGATGGATACCCGAGCGGTCAGTTCGCGTCCGGTGTCGTCCCGCTCTCGATCGGTTCCGGTGCACGATGGGTCCGGGGGCGGTGGCGTCCAACTACGGTGCGCGTCGGGATGACCGCCACCGCCGAGCAACCCATCGTCGAGACGGCCCGCACCGGCGCGCGCCGCGGGCTGCCCCCGCTCGTCCTCGTCGCCTTCGCGCTGGCCGGGCTCGTGCTTCGCGCCTATGTGCTGCAGAGCCCGATCGGCTCCGGGCTGGACGCCGACGAATCGGGCGCCGCGCTCGTGAGCGACGAGATCTTGCACGGCGACGTCTCGGCCTTCACCGAGGGGCTGCGCCACGGCGGCACGGCGCTCGCTTACCCGCGCGCGATCGTGCTCGCGCTGGCCGGCCGCAACACGACCGCGATGAAGCTCTGCGAGGTCGCGGTGTTCGCGGTGGCCTGCCTCGTCGTCTGGCGCATAGGGCGCCGCATGTTCGACGAACGCACGGGCCAGCTGGCCGCCGGTCTGATGTGGGTGTTCTCCCCCGCGCTCGTGTGGGAGTCGACGAAGGTGATGCTCTACTACACGCCTGCGGTGCTGCTCGCGAGCCTCTGCATGCTGCTGTGCGTTCGACTCCATCAGGAGCAACGCATGCGTGACATCGCATGGCTCGGGCTCGTCGCCGGGCTCGCCTGGTGGACGCACCCGATGACGCTGTACGCAGTGGTGCCCGCCATCGGATGGCTCGTCTGGATGCAACCGCGCTTGCTGCGCGAGTCGTGGCGCGCGGTGCCCACCTTCGTCGTCGGCGCGCTGCCCTGGATCATCCACAACGCCGGCAACGGCTGGCAGTCGCTCGAGCAACCGCCGGGGCCCGCCCCGAGCACGTACGGCCAGCGCTTCTCCGGCTTCTTCACCGAGCTGCTGCCACGGGCCACCGGGCTGCGCTACCAGTACCTCGGCGATTGGTACCTCACGCCGTTCAGCCTCGTCGTGTACGCCGGCTTCTTCGTGTGCGTGCTCGTCGCGATCCGGCGCTGGCACGGCGAGCGGACGATGTTGCTCGCGATCGGGCTTGCCTACCCAGTGCTGTTCGCGTTCCCCGAGAACAGCGTGTTCGTCGCCGAGCCCCGCTATGCGATGGTGCTTGCCCCATCGCTCGCGCTCGGCGCCGCGTACGTGCTGCTGCGCGTACTGCGCCGGTGGGAGCTCGCGGTCGGCGCGGTGCTGGTGCTCTCGCTGGTGTCTCTGGTGTCGCTACGCCACGTGGTCGTCGAGAGCGCCAAGGCCCCCGGCCTCGACGTGCTACGCCCGGCCGAGCTCGGCCCGCTGCAGGACACGTTGGCCGAGCGCGGCATCGACGTCGCCTACGCCGAGTACTGGCTGGGGTTCCGGCTCGCGTTCGAGGACGAGGACCTCCAGATCATCCCGCTGAACAGCTACTACCTCGACCTCTACGAGGACGCTCCCGACGAGGGAGCCGACGTCGCGCTGTTCTTCACCGGCTCGGCGATGATCGAGCGGTGGGAGACGCTGCTCACGCAGATGGGCCACACGTACGAGGCCGAGACGGTCGACCGCTTCACGCTCGTGTGGTCCAGCGTCCAGGTGCCGAAAGCCCAGACGCTCGGGGTGCTCGACCGCTGAGGGGTGACCTGCCGCCGAGACCTGGCGGGGCCGCTCGTGATGGCGCTCCAGTAGGCTCCCGCCCCGATGTGGAACGGCAAGCGGATCGCGGTGGTGCTCCCCACCTATCGCGAGCGCGACAGCATCGCGGCGACGATCAAGGGCTTCGAGGGCCTCGGCATCGTCGACGACATCCTCGTCGTGAACAACAACGCCGAGCCGGGCACCAGCGAGGAGGTCCGGCCCACCAGCGCGCGTGAGGTGCAGGAGCCCGTGCAGGGCTACGGCGCCGCGATCCGCCGGGGCCTCCGCGAGGTCGATGCCGACCTGGTCTGCGTCTGCGAGCCCGACGGCACGTTCGAGCCCGCCGACCTCTTCAAGCTGCTGCCGTTCACCGCAGAGTGCGACGCGGTCTTCGGGTCCCGCACCGTCCAGGCGTTCATCTGGAGCAACGCGAACATGGGCTGGTTCCTGCGGCAGGGCAACTGGGCCGTGGCCAAGCTCATCGAGGTCATCTTCAACACGGCGTACCTGTCCGACGTCGGCTGCACCTACCGCGTGTTGTCGCGGGAGTGCATCGAACGCATATCGCCCGGCTTCGCGAGCAACGGCTCGCGCTTCGGGCTGGAGATGCAGCTCCTCGCCGTCCTGAACCGCGAACACTTCGTGCAGGTGCCGGTCAACTACCGACCGCGCGTCGGTGTGTCAGCTGTGACCGGCGATCGCCGCAAGGCGGTCGCGCTGGGGCTCGAGATGATCTTGCTGGTGCTCCGCACACGCGCGAGCGCACGCACGATCCGCGCCCGCCTCGGCCGTCGGGCCTGATCACAGCCGATCGCTACACTCCCGGCCATGCTCTCTGCTGCTCGACGATTCTTCACGGCCCGGCGCGCCAAGCCGACCGTTCCAGAACCCGCCGCGGCTCCGGAGGTCGTCGACGACCGCAACGCCCGCTACGACGTACAGACCGTCCAGGTCATGCAGCGCGTGCTGGGACCGGCCGACAGCGCGCTCGACATCGGCGCCAACGAAGGCAGCATCCTCGCCAGCATCGTCGCGCAGAGTCCCGACGGGATCCACCACGCGTTCGAGCCGATCCCGGCGCTCGCCGCCGCGTTGACGACGCGGTTCCCCGACGTCGAGGTGCATCAGTGC
Organism: Vaucheria bursata; assembly: GCA_032358265.1. Classification (NCBI taxonomy): domain Eukaryota; class Xanthophyceae; order Vaucheriales; family Vaucheriaceae; genus Vaucheria; species Vaucheria bursata. The sequence continues at coordinate 20,442 of JAULBW010051434.1, forward strand.
GCACTCGCGTCCGAGCGAGGCGAATCCACGTTCCACCACGTCGTCTCGAACTCCGGCTACTCGGGCCTGCGCGAGCGTCGCTATGACCGCGAAGGCGAGCGGGTCGAGATGATCACCGTCCCCGTCGAGCGCCTCGACGATGTCGTTCCCTTCAGCCTGCCGCTGCGCTTTGTCAAGATCGACGTCGAGGGCGGCGAGCTCGGCGTGTTCACCGGAGGTCTCGAGCTGCTGTCTCGCCACCAGCCGGTCATCGTGTTCGAACACGGCCTTGGCGCCGCCGACTACTACGGCACCAAGCCCGAATCAGTGCACGAGATCCTCACGCTTGCAGGATTGAGCGTCACGCTGATGTCGCGCTGGCTCAACGGTGAGGCCGATCTCAGCCGCGACGAGTTCGTCGACGAGTTCTCGACCGGTCGCAACTACTACTTCCTCGCGCATCGCGGCTGAGCAACGGCCGATCCCTCGCCGCGTCAGCGAGCGATCGTCTGCCGGACCACGGCGGCGATCTCGGCGGCAACTCGCTCGAAGGTCCACTCCGCGGCGAACGCCTGCCCGGCGGCGCGCATCGCCTGCGCGTGCGACGGGTCGTCCAGGACCGCTCGGATCTTGGCCGCGATCGCGGCCGGCGGCGCGTCGAGCGCGACCATCTCGACGACGTCGGGCGGCAAGCCCCGGCACGACTCGATGCTCGTGATCACCGGCAGCCCGGCGGCGATCGCGTCGTGTACCGCGCCGGAGGACTCGCCGAAGCTGACGTCGCGCAGCTGCACCGCGACGCTGGCGTCGTCGATCCATCGCTCGTACTCGTCTCGCTCGACGTGGCCGGTGACGCGCACGCGCGCGGACACGCCGGCGCGTGTCGCGGAGCGCTCCACGATCGACCGCGCCTCGTCGTCGCACGGCCCGACGAACACCAGGTCGATCGGGCGGTCGAGCAGTGCGACCGCCTCGACGAGGGCGTCCGGGCGCTTGATGGCATGCACCACACCGAGTGCGATGACGAGTGGTCGGTCGGCGGAGCCCCGCGGTTCGTGCCTGATGTCTCGAGTCGGCACCGCGTGGTGCAACAGCGTCGCCGGCGGGAGCGACTCGCCGGGCGCGAGGTCCGCTCGCGCCATATCGAGCGCGAGCGGCGAGTTGACGACGAGGTGCTTCGCCGCCCGAACCAGACCGGCCGAGAGGTAGACCTCGCGCTCGACGAAGGCCCGGTGCGAGAGCGGCTCCACGAGCACGGTCTCCGGACGCACCCGATCGCCGTACAGCCGCGCCATCTCCTCGCGGAACATCGTGAGCACGTCGGTCGAGCGGCGTCCGGAGCGGATCTGCCAGAGGCTCCACTCGAGGTGCAGACCGATCAGGTAGGCGTCGTGCAGCCAGAGCACGCCGGGGTGGCGGCGGGCCAGATCGAACGAGCGAACGTGGTAGCGGCTGTTGCCGATCGTGTGGACGAAGACGTCGTAGTCGTACGGGTCGAGGGGCTCGTCGAGGGCCTCGATCGGGTAGACGCGCTCGCCGAGATCGCGCACGAGCAGCGAGCGACGCGCTTCGCCGGTCGCTCCCTCGCCCTCGACGAAGAGGTGCAACTCGAGGTCGGAGGCCTCGATCGCGGCGAGCACGCGCTGGTTGTAGACCGCGATGCCCGATTCGGTCGGCGGCAGCGGTCCGACGAACGCGACACGCGCTCGGCGAGCGCGCCGCGAACGCGGTCGCGTGCCGGTCGCCAGACCTTCGTAGGCCGCGACCGCCCGGCGCCCGACGTTGTCCCACGTCTGGCGTCGTGCAGCACGCGCCCCGGCATCGAGGAGGCGCGTCCGGAACCGGTCGTCGGTGAGCCCGCGTTCGATCAGCGCAGCCATCGCGTCGATGTCCTCGCACGGGAACGTCGATTCGGGCAGCTCGAGGATCTCGGGCAGCGAGGACGAGTCGGAGGTCAGCACGGCGGCGCCGCAACGTGCCGCCTCGGCGACGGGCAGCCCGTAGCCCTCGTAGCGCGAAGGGAACACGAAGAGGGACGCCGCTTGGTAGAGCGAGTGCAACAGCGCATCGTCGACATACCCCGTGACGACGAGCTGGCCTGGCGCCAGCCCGGCGGCATCGGCCTCGGCACGCCACGCGGCCTCGCCTTCCGGCGGCACCGTGCACGCGACGACGAGCTGCACACCGTCGCGCACGCTCTCACTGAGCGCACCCACCGCGCGGATGAGGCCTTCGGTGTTCTTGCGCCACTCCCAACCCGCGACCGTGAGGATGAACGGCCGGTCGATCGGCAGGCGCGCCTGCACCGCGCCGAAGGGATCGTCACCCACCGACGGCGGCCCGAACACCTCGGACACCCCGCCACCGATGTTGACCACACGCGCGGGGTCCACGCCGAGGTGCTCGATCGCGTCGCGTCGGCTGTGCTCGGAGATCGCGAGCAGCAGATCGGCCTGTCGCAGCAGTCCCAGTCGCGCGAGGTACGGCTCACGCACCCGCGGATCGCGGAGGTATCTATCCGCGAAGACCAACGGGATCAGGTCGTAGAGCACCGCGACGAGCGCGTCGCTGCGCGGGACCGCAGACTCCGGCACCGTGCGCAGCGGTGGGAGCTCGAGCTCGATCGGCGACATCAGGTGATAGGCGACCGGGCCGTTGCGAGCCACGCGCGCGAAGGAGCTCGCGGATCGCGTCGTGAGCAACGGCGATGAGGCGAGGTCGGCGGGCAGGCCACGCGGATCGGGGAGGTGCGGGCTGACGGCGATCGCGTCGACCGGCGCACCCAAGCGCAGCAACGCGCGGGTCAGCTCGATGCTGTAGCGCGCGATGCCCCGTTCGGCATGCGCGGCGCTCTGCGAGGCCTGCAGGTCGACGTAGATGCGGTGGGCGATGGACACGTGCGCTACGGGATCGGCGCGAGGCGAGCGATCCGGAGCAGCCCGGTGCGCTCGTCGTCGGCGACGATGCGCCAGGTCCCGTCCGCGCCCGGTGTGACGGAGCTGACGTCGATCACGCGGTAGCCGTCTGGCGGCGCGACGACAGCGCCGGGCGGCGCGATGAGCACGATCGCGTCGCCGACCGCGGTGACGAGCGTCGACGGTGCGCTCACGGCGCTCGTGGCGCGGCCGATCGCGAGGAGGTGCTCGTCGACGACGCGCAGGTCGAGCTTCACGCGATCGTCCAACCGATCCAGCCGCGTGGCTTGCTCGAGCGCGAGGTTGGACGTGTGCCGCTCGAGGCGCACCGCGAGGTCCTGGAGGCGACGATCGAGCGCGGCCAGCAGCGGTGTGCCCGCCCGTTTCGCGATGCCCTTGGCGGTGCGTGGCACGCGGTCGTTCTCCTCGCCGGTCGTCGATGGGACGCCGGGAGACTACCGGCCGACCGGCCGTGGGAGCCGCCACGTGGCGTCGGCGGCGACCTTCGCCAGCAGGGCCTCGTAACGCTCGATGACCGCGTCCCACCGGTAGTTCGCCGCGACGTAGCGCCGGCCGGATTCGCCCATCGCCCGGCGAAGCCCGGGGTCGTCGAGCAGGCGCCGCACGCCTTCGGCGAACTCGGCGAAGCCGGAGTACGGGATGCCGCCGCCGCTGCGCCGGCTCTGTCCGGCGAGCACGTCGCACCGCGCCTGCACGAGCGCCGGCACCCCGGCGGCCCAGCTTTCGCACAGCACGATCGAGAAGCTCTCGAAGTACGACGGCTGGACCAGCACCGTCGCCGCCGCCAGCGCGTCGTGCTTCGTCTGCTCGTCGACGAATCCCGTGACCACGACGTCGGGATGCGGCGGCAGCTCGGTGACGGGCTCGCCGACCACGACGAGCGCGACGTCCGCGATCTCACGGCGGCGTAGCTCCACGAAGTAGCGGTGGAGCTCGTCGGACCCCTTGCCGGGGTCGATGCGGCCGAGGAACACGAGGAACGGCCGATCCCCGAGCCCGTACGCGTCACGGAACCGTCGAGGATCCGCAGAGGGCGGCGCGGGCTCGATACCGAGCCCGATGACCTCGCCGCGCGGTTCGAAGCGGAATCGATGCGCGACCAGCGCGCGCTCTTCGGGGGTGAGGAAGACGAACGCGTCGGCCGCGCGATACAGCGCGTCGAACAGACGCAGTTCGAACATCGGCTCTTGGTGGGCCGTGGGCACGAGCACGGTCGGGCAGCGCTCCGCCGCGATCGGCAGGCCGGTGACCGCGGGCGGGTAGACGTAGGTGAAGAACACGGCGACGTCGAAGCGGCCTGCGTTGTCGCGGAGCCACGGCTCGAGGTCCGGCAGGTCGGGCCCTTGGAGGCGCAGCCAGTCGCGTTGGACGAAGAGCGGGACGTCCGGCCGCGCGAGCACGCGTCCGTGCATCGCCGCGAACACCTCCGGTCGGCGGGGACCTCGCACTGGCAGTCGGTGCACGGTGACGCCGTGCTCGGTCGACGCGCCTTCGGGGTAGTGATCAGCCCAGTCCACGTAGCTGCGCGCGCGTGAGGTGACCACCTCGACCTCGTGTCCACGAGCCGCCAGGCGTTGCGCGACCTCTCGGCACGCCGCCTCGCTGCCCCCTGCGACGTCGTCGCCGTAGCGCTGCACGCAGAACAGCACCCTCACCGTTCCCTCTCCAGCGCGAGCTCGCGGTGCACCCCGAGGAGCACCCCGGGCACCGCGTCGAGTGCGTGAGTGCGCTCCGAGCGAGCGCGGCCACGTTCGGTCAACACGGCGCGCAACGCGGCATCGGAGAGGACACGCTCGATCGCGACCGCGAGGTCGCGAGGACCGATGTCGTGCGGCAGCAGCAACGCCGCATCATCGACGAGCAACGCGAGCGCGCCGACGTCGCGCGCGATCACTGGCGTCCCCAGGGCCATCGCATCGCGCACCGCGAGCCACGAGGAAGGGCTGTCTCCGAGCGCGAGGAGCAGCGCGCCGCGGTCGACGACCTGGTTGCGTTGCGCGCCCTTGAGCGGCGGAGTGCGCCAGACGGTGTCGAGGTGCAGCGCGACGATCAGGTGCTCGACGAGGTGCATTCCTTCCGGCACTTCGCGGCCCATCACGACGAGCCGCGTCGACGGTGCGTCCGCCACGACCAGGTGGTGAGCACCAAGGAGCACATCGAGCGGGTAGCCGGGTGCGATGCGGTCTGCGCAAACGAGGACGGCTCCAGCGCCCGGCAGCGCAGCATCGATTTCGTGCACGAACGCGCCGTCGAGGGCAGGGTGCCGTGGCGAGCGCGACGTCACGTCGACGGCCCCGCGAACAGCGCGGTCGACGATGGCGGGATCCACCTCGGCCGGCAGCATGCGGCGCGCTGTCTCGGCGACGAGTGCACCCTCGTCGACGGCCATGTCAGCCCTCGTCGAACGACGGGGCGCGCTCCAGCGCGTCCAGCCGTTCGGCCAGGTCACGCTGCGCCGCGAGCAGCGCGTCGGCGGCCCCGTTGAGGTGTCGCAGCGAGCGCTCCACCGCCGCGAGGCGATCCTGGACCGTGTCGAGCTCGTGCAGCAGCGCCGCGTCGCTCGCCTCGTCGACGGCGAGCGCGGCGATGGCCTCCAGCGCCGGTAGGAGCGCGCTGCCGAACTCGTTGAACTGCGCAGCGAGCTCCGCGATCTGCCGTCCGGCCGCCTTGCCCACCAGTCGGTGCACCGTGGCGCCCCCGGGGAGCGCCGAGCTCATGTCGGCGCGAGCCGGATCGATGCGCGACGCGCCAGCGACCCGCGCGATCGCCGCGTCGACGGCCGCCTGCGTCGTCGACGCAGCGGGCGGACGGGCGACCACACGACTGCGCAACTCCTCGTCGATCGCCGCCGAGTACTCCCCCGCTGCCGTCCGAGCGGCGACGGTGGCGCGGATCTCGTCGACGACGCGGTCGAGATCGACGTGGTCTGCGTCGACATGGTCAGGATCGAGCGGGGCGTCGTCCTCGGCCACGGCGAGCGAGCATACACTCGACAGGTCCTGGCCCCGCCGGGCATCGCCGTCGCTGATCGAGCCTCCGTTGCACGTCGTCACCACGTTCACCCGCACCGATCGGCCCGGCCTCGAAGTGCTGGTCGACGACCTGCGCCGGCACGCTCCCGGCGTCGTCGTGCGCGCCCTCTCGCTCGACGGCAGCGCGCCACCGACCGGCGTCGACATGATCGACACGGGCTCCGCGGCGCTGCCACGAGCGACGTTCGACGAGCTCCGCGCCGCGCTCGCTCCGGACGAGGTGCGCGCCGTCGCCGTGCCCCTTGCCCTCGCCGTGGCCATCCGCCAGGGGGCCGATCGTGCGCTGTACCTCTCCCCCGACGTCGGCGTGTACGGCCCGCTCGAGCGCCTGGCGATCGCTGCGACGCCGGGCCTCGCCCTCGTGCGACGGGTCGTACCCGCCGGCATGGACGATGGGCACCGTCCCGATGCGCTCGATGTGCTCGATGCGGGCCTGGTCACCGCCTCGGTCGTCGGTGCGACACCGGCATCGCTCCCGGTGCTCGATCGCTGGGCGCGACTCACGTTCGCGCAGTGGTCGCGTGGAGTGCCGATCTGCACGACCGACCTCCTGTTGCTGCTCGCCGCGAACGAACCAGACGCGCATCTCGTCGACGAGCCCCGCCACCTCGACGGCTGGTCATGGCGGCCGCTCGAGACAACAGAGCCCGTGCTCGTGGACTTCACGGGCCACCGTCCCGACGTCCCGTATCGCGCGCTCGCCGACGCGCTCGAGCCCGCTCGCCGCGCGCTGGTCGACGACGGTGACCTCGCCGAGATCTACGCAGAGCGCGACGCCCGCGTCGTGGCGGTCACCGACACGACGGCGATCGTGGATGACCGCGTCGTCCTGGTCGGCCCGAGCATCCCGTACGACGCAACGATGCAGCGCGTCTACGCCGCGGCCCTGCGCGACCACCTCGCCGATGGTGCCGAACGGCCACCGTCACCGTTCGAGGCACCCGACGCGTTCGTCGCGTGGTGCGCCGCGCCGCTGCACGACGGGCCGATTCCGATCTCGCGCTACGTGGCGGGCGTCCGACGCGGACGCGCCGACCTGCTGGACGCATTTCCCGAGGTGCCCGGCCGCAACGCACGCGACCTCGTCGAGTGGGTGCGCCGGCACGGCCGAGACGAGGAGCACATCCCGCCCGCTCTGCTTCCCGACGAACCGCCGAGCGATCCGGTCGCGGCCTACCACCAACCCGGGGTGAACCTCGCCGGGTTCCTCGATGCAGAGCTCGGTGTCGGCGAGGTGGGCCGCCGTCTTGCGGGAGCGATGGATGCCGCCGACGTGCCGTACGGCACGTACACGTTCGCCCGCACGACGAGCCGTCGGCGCGCCGCACCCCCTGATGACGCGGAACTTCGCTACGACACCAACCTCGTGTGCGTCAACGCGGACTCCCTCGGTTCCTTCGTGCAGACCGTCGGTCCGGCGTTCTCGGCCGGCCGCTACCGCATCGGCGTGTGGTTCTGGGAGACCGCCGACCTGCCGGACATCTTCCGGCCCGCCTTCGGCAACCTCGACGAGCTGTGGGCGGCGAGCGACTTCGTGGCCGACGCGCTGCGCGCGGCCGCGCCGCCCACGCTGCCGGTGATCCGGTTCCCGTTGCCGATCGTCGCGCCCGTCGTCGATCCCCAAGCCACGCGCTCGTCGCTCGGTCTGCCCGAGGATCGCTTCCTCTTCGTGTGCTCGTTCGACTTCCTCTCCGTTGCCGAGCGTAAGAACCCGTTCGGCGTCGTCGACGCGTTCCGCGAGGCGTTCGCACCAGGCGAGGGCCCCGTGCTCGTGGTGAAGTCGATCAACGCAGACAAGCGGCGCGACGACTGGGATCAGCTGCGCTGGTCCGCGAGCGGCCGCGACGACATCGTTCTCCGCGACGGCTACCTCGATGCCCCGGCCAACACCGCGCTGCTGGCGCTGGCCGATTGCGTCGTGTCGCTGCACCGCAGCGAAGGGTTCGGCTTCAACCTCGCAGACGCCATGGCACTCGGCACGCCAGTCGTGGCAACGGCATGGTCGGGAAACCTCACGTTCATGAGCGACGACGACTGCTACCTCGTTCCCGCGGCGATGACGCGCGTCGGCGCCGGCCACTTCCCCTACGACGCAGACAGCGTCTGGGCCGACCCGGATCTCGCAGCTGCGGCGCGCACCCTCCGATCGATCGTGTCCGATCCCGGCGAGGCGTCGGCGCGGGCCGAGCGAGCGCGAGCACGCGTGCTGGCGGACTTCTCACCCGAGCGCACCGGCAACTTCATCCGCAACCGGCTCGCGGGCATCCGCGCCTCCCGGCTCGCCGCGTCACCTGAGCCCGGCGTCGCGCCCACCTCGCTGCGGCGGCTCGCATCCCGGGTGATCCCGGCCCGCCGCGTATGATCCCGACGTTCCGCCGTCGCCCCCAGGATCCCCGTGTGACCGATCGCCACGACCTCGCCGCCGAACTGGACGCCCTCGCTGCCGCGGCGCTGGGTCAGCCGCCCGCACTGGGACCGGTGGCGACCGGCGGCGACGAGCGCACCATCGAGGTGTACCTCGACGCCGCGCGCTCGACGAGCGACGTGGCCGCGTTCCCGCCGGGCGAGACGCGCATGCTCGGGCTCAAGCGCACGATCATGCGGCTCAGCCGCCTGTTCCTTCACCGGCAGGCGCACTACAACACCTCGATGGAGCGGGCGGTCACCCACCTCAACGAGCAGGTCGCCGCGCTGCGGGCGAGGTTCGGCGCCGAGGTCGGCCGCATCGGGACCGCGGTTGCAAGCCTCGACATGTCGATCGAATCACTGGAGGGCCGCCTGTCACAGGTCGAGGCGACCGCCTCGGACCTGCAACGGCAAGTGGACGACGTCGTTCGAGTCGAACTGCACGATGCGATCGAACGATGGAAGGGGGACGTGGCCGCCCTCACCGACGCGCAGAGCGCAGCGAAGGCTTCCGTGACCGTGCTTCGTTCCGACCTCGACCAGATCATCGACGACATCCGCAACACGACGCCTCCCAGGGTTCGAGGTGAGACGCTGGATCGCCTCGCCGCGGAGGGGTCCCGACGCGCCGATGAGTTCTACGAGCGGTTCGAAGAGAAGATGCGCGGCTCGGACGACGCCGTCCGCTCGATGCTCGAGCCATATCTCGCCGACCTCGATGCACGACGCAACGTCGGGGGACGCGTGATCGATGTCGGCTGCGGCCGGGGCGAGTGGCTCGAGCTCCTGCGGTCCAAAGGCATCGAGGCCACCGGCATCGACACGAACGAGCAGGCTGTCGAATCGTGTCGCGCACGAGGCCTGGATGCCGTTCTCGGCGATGCGCTGCGCTACCTCCGCGACATGCCGGCCGACAGCGCACTGGCCGTGACCGGGTTCCACATCATCGAGCACCTTCCGGCTGAGGCCCAGATCGAGTTGGTCGAGGTCGCGCTGCGCGCGTTGCGGCCTGGCGGACTCCTCATACTCGAGACGCCGAACCCTACGAACCTCAACGTGGGAGCGGCCAGCTTCTACCTCGATCCCTCGCATCTCCGTCCCGTCAACCCCACGTACCTCGCGTTCCTCCTCGCGGACATCGGCTTCGTCGGCGTCGAGACCCGGTTCTTGCACCCGCGTGACGGCTACGCATCGGGCGACGGTGGCCCGGTGCGGCTGGACGACGAGCTGATGTGGGCCATCCGTGGCCCACAGGACTTCGCCGTGGTCGGCCGCAAGCCCGGGGACCGCGCCGGCACGACGGCGTGAGCCTGCGAGTCGCGATCGCGAAGCCCGACTGGGGGATCACCGGCGGTTTCGAGCTCCTGGTCACGGAGCTTGCGGGCCGCCTCGAAGCAGCAGGGCATCGTGTGCGATGGCTCCTGCCTCGCGTACCGGAGCTCGGCGACAGCGCGTTCGGGCGCGATGTTGCGACCGCCAGGGCCGCGGCTCCCGAGTTCGTTCGCTTCACGCAGCTCGTCGAGGTCTTCGAGTCCCTGGACCTGCACCGCGCCGACCTCGTCGTATCGGCCATGCCCCCGTCCTACGCGGTGCAACACCCGCGACACATCGCGATCTTCTCGCACCACCTGCGCACCTACTACGACTTGAGCGACCTCCTCGTGGAAGCCGGCATGATCGGCGACGTCGACGCGCACCGCATCGCAGAGGCCCACGTCCGAGAGATCGACGCTCGCTACCTGGGTGCGACGCCACTCATCCTCGCGACATCCGAGGAGGTCGCCGGCCGTCTCGACCGCTTCAACGGCCTGACCCACAACGTCGACCTGTTCCACGCAGGGCTGGGGTTCCGCGGTTCGTTCCCGGAACCGTCGCGCGACGACTCGTTCGACCACGTGCTGTGCGTCAGCCGGCACGAGTTCCCGAAGCGAACCGAGCTGTTCGTTCACGCCGCGCAGCACCTGCACGACGTCGAGCACGTCTCCGTCGGGGCGGGCGGGCGACTCGGCTGGGCGATGCGGCTCGATCACGAGCTCCGGGCCGGAGTCCGCGACAGAGACCAAGACGGTCGCGCGTTCTGGTGCACAGACGCGCCGTGGATCGACCCGGCGGGCGAGGCGGCTGATGGCCACGTTCACTTCGCCGGGCACGTCTCCGCCGACGAGCTCGATCACCTCTATCGGCACGCGCTGTGCGTCGTGGCGCCCGCGTACCTCGAGGACTACGGGCTCACCGCCATCGAGGCGATGGCGTACGGCAAGCCGTTGGTCGTCTGCAACGACGGCGGGAACCTCACCAACTTCGTCCAGGACGGCGTCAACGGCTTCGTCGTCGAACCCGACGGGCATGCCATCGCGGCCGCGGTGCAGAAGCTCGTCGATGACCGGGCACTCGCGGCCCGGCTCGGCGAAGCAGCGCGAGCGTCCGCGCAGAGCTACACCTGGGACCGCGCGATGTCCGAGTTCGAGCGCGGCGTCGAGCGGGTCATGGCCTGATGCGCATCGCAGTCGTTGCTCCCAGTGCCGTCCCGCCGGTGGTCGGCGGTGCCGAGCGTCTCTACGCCGGGCTCCTCGAAGCCATCGCGGAGAAGACGTCACACGAAACCGAACTGATCACCGTCGCGTCCCCCGAGCACTCCTTCGCGCAGCTGGTCGACAGCTACGACGCGTTCTCGCGTCTCGACCTCTCGGCCTTCGACAAGGTCATATCGACGAAGTACCCGAGCTGGATGGTGCGCCATCCGCGCCATGTGGTCTACATGCTCCACCCGCTACGCGGGCTCTACGACACCTACCACCTCTTCGGTACGCCGACGGAGCTCCACCCGGCACCTCCTGAGGCGAGCGTGCTCGTCGAGCTGCTGCGCACAACGCCGATCGGAACGCCTTCAGGCGCACGCCGAGCTCTCGACACCGCCCGCTGGGTTGTCGATCGGTTGGGCGACGACCATCCGGCTTGTTGCTTCCCGGGCCCCCTCATCCGGCAGCTGGTCCACTGGCTCGATCAGGACGCGATGCACCCTTCGCACATGGGCGGCCATTTCGCGATCTCGAGGACGGTGACCGAACGTCCGGAGTACTTCCCGCCCGGTGTCGCGGCACGCTCGCTGCCGCCGCCGAGCGCGCTCACCGGCCTGACACGCGGTCCGTACCGGTCGTTCTTCACCGCCAGCCGCCTCGACGGGCCCAAGCGCATCGACCTGCTCATCGGCGCGATGTCCACGGTCGACGCGGACGTGCAACTGCGCATCGCGGGCACCGGCCCCGACGAGGAGCGGTTGCGGGCGCTGGCGTCCGCCGACGAGCGAATCGTGTTCCTCGGCCGGATCGACGAGGATCAGCTCCGCGCGGAGTACGCCGGCGCGCTCGCCGTCCCCTTCGTGCCGCTCGACGAGGACTTCGGGCTCGTGACCGTCGAGGCGCAGCGAGCCGCCAAGCCCGTCGTCACGTGCTCCGACAGCGGTGGGGTCACCGAGCTGGTTCGCGACGGCGACAACGGATTCGTGGTCGAGCCTGTCCCGGCGGCGATTGGCGGGGCGCTCAGCCGTCTCGCGGCCGATCCCGGGCTCGCCGAGCGCCTCGGTCGGCGCGGCGCCGAGACGGTCGAATCGGTCACGTGGACTGCCGTGCTCGACGGGCTGCTCGGGCCCGAGCTCGAGATCGCCACCGCGCCCGCACCCAAGCGGTCGTCGTCCAAACGCCCGCGCCTGGTCGTGCTGTCCACCTATCCCGCCTCGAGAGCGCGCGGCGGCGGACAGCTGCGGCTCAACCGGTTGCTTCGCGGCCTCGTCGCGCGCTTCGAGGTCGAGCTCGTGACGCTCGATGACGCGGGGGGAGAACCGGGCATCACCGAGCTCGAGCCCGGCTGCCGCCAAGTGGTCGTCGCGCGCAGCCCGGAGCAGCTCGGGTTCGAAGGCGGTCTCGGAGCACGCGCCCCGATCCCCATCGGCGACATCGCCGCGACCCTGTTCGTCGATCGCACGCGCGCGTACATCGACCACATCCATGACGCGGCGCACAGCGCGGTGGGCGCTGTTCTGGCGCACCCGTATCTGCTCCCGGCGCTGTTCCGCGCCGCGCCGGGGCTCCCGTTCGTCTACGACGCGCACAACGCCGAGGCGGACATGAAGCGGTCGCTGATGGCTGGGTCGCCGGTTGCCGCCGATTTCGTCGCCGTCGTCGAGACCGTCGAACGGCATGCGGTACGCCGCGCTGAGCTCGTGGTCACCTGTTCCTCCGAGGATCGGACTGCGCTCGAGCGCCTCGGTCCGACCCTCGCGTCATGGGCCCTCGCGCCGAACGGCGCGGATGTGTTCGACACGAAGTTCGTGACGACCGGTGAGCGGGCCCGCAACCGCGACGTGTTCATCTCGGCGTTGCGCCGGTCGACGGGTGCCGACACCACCCGCGTGGCGTTGTTCGTCGCCAGCTACCACCCGCCGAACCTCGAGGCCGCCGAATCCATCATCGCGACGGCGACCGCACTGCCCCACGTGGCGTTCCTGCTCGTCGGCAGCCACGGGAACCACTTCACCTCGTGGCGGTTGCCGTCGAACGTCTTCGTAGCCGGCACCGTTCCCGATCAACTCCTGCGACAGATGCTCTCGGCCGCGGACGTCGCGCTCAACCCCATTCGTTCTGGTGGCGGTACCAACCTCAAGCTCATCGAGTACTTCGCCGCCGGCGTGCCCGTCGTGTCCTCCGCGCTCGGTGTGCGCGGCATCGAAGCACGCGATCGTTCCGAACTGCTCGTCGCCGACGACGCCGGTCTCGCCGGTGCGATCGCCGAGACGCTCGCCGATCCTGGCGCTGCCGCCCAGCGCGCGCATCGCGCTCGAGCTCTCGCCGAGTCAGCCTACGACTGGTCGACGATCAGCGCCAGGTACGCCGAAGCAATCGCGCAGACGTTCGCCGGCAGGGATTGGTGAGCGAGGACCGAGATTGAGCGATCCTGCTACGCCAGGGTCATCTCAAGAGATCCGGCGTCGTCACACCGCCCGACGCATGGTAGACAGACGCGGCACGCCCGTCCGAGCGACGCCAATGGCTGTTGCGAACCGGCGAAAGACGAAACCGAGTGGTCCAGAGCGATTCCGCGTCGGCCGCCTTGTCAGGAGTCCTGGGCTCCCACACCGATGTGGCGTCCGATCCCGTCGAGCCGGAACCGACCCACACGACAACGAAGCGCCACGGCCTCGTCCGACCGCGCCTAGTCCGGGTCGCTCCCGACGTCGGGGGCGCTGGACTGGCGGTGAGCCTCACGCTCATCGCACAGGTCATCGTGATGCAGCTCTGGGACTGGCATCCGCGAGTGCCTCTCTCGATCCGCGGCGATGTCTATCTCTCCATGATCGGGATCAAGAACACCAGCCTCACCGGCTGGTGGACCGGAAACAGCCTGATGGGAGCCCCGTTCGGTCAGGACCTACACGACTTCCCGGCGCCGGGCGACGCCCTGAACTTCTTCATCTTGAAGGTGATGACCTGGTTCACGAGCGACGTCGGCTTGATAGTGAACATCTTCTGGCTGCTCACGTTCCCAATGGTCGCCCTATCGGCATACATCGCATGCCGCGGCCTCCGCGTGTCGCGGCCGATGTCGATCGCTGTGTCGGTGCTGTACGCGTTCGTCCCGTACCACTTCTGGCGAGGCCAGGCGCACCTCTTCCTCTCGTCCTACTTCGCGCTCCCGCTTCTTTGCCTTCTCGCGCTGCGCCAGCTCAGCGACGAGCCACTCGTCCGCTTGGCTGAGGGCGACGGGATCTCCTGGCGCCGCTTGGTCCACCGCGGCAACGCAATAGGCATCGCGATCGCCACTCTCGTCGCGACGACGGGGCTCTACTACGCGGTCTTCGCGATCGTCATCTTTGCCATCACAGCACTCGTGCATGCGATGGAGACGCGCCGCGTGCGCGACCTCGTCCCGAGCGCGGCCCTTGCGACGCTGATCGGCTTCGCCCTCGCGATCCAGATGTTGCCGACCGTGCTGTATCAACGGGCGAATGGTGACAACCCGGGGGCCGTTGTCCGCAGCTTCGGGGACATCGAGTTCTTCTCGCTGAACCTGAGCCACATGCTGCTCCCCGTCGTCGGTCATCGCATATCGACGCTCGCGGAAATCCGTGCGACGTCCACCAACACCCCGATCCCAGGTGAGGGCATGGAGACACTGGGGTTCATCGGTGCTGTCGGCTTGCTCGTTTTGCTGGCAACACCGATCTTGGCGCTCGCTGGACGGGAAATCGCGAGAGGACACGTCGGCCGAACAATCAAGTCTGCGGCCGTGGTCGCGCTTGCCTGCTACCTCGTCGCCACGATCGGGGGAGCATCGTCGATCCTCGGCGCGTTCGGACGCACCGAGATCCGCGCTTGGAATCGGATGTCGATCGTGATTGCGTTCCTCGCGCTGCTGACCGTTGGGCTTCTCGTCGATCGACTGCTGGAACGCACGCCCAAGCCCCGGCTCTTCGGAATTGCGGCAGCGGGCTTGCTCGTCGCCGTCGGGCTGTACGACCAGACCACGCCGGGGTTCATCCCTCCGTACGACCAGGTAGCGAAGACGTGGAACGAGGACGGCCAGTTCATCGCTGCCATCGAGCAGACGATCGGTCCGGGAGCGTCCGTATTCCAGCTGCCGATCGCTCGGTTCCCCGAGAACGGCGCGCTCAACGCGCTCGGCGACTACGACCTGTCGATCGGCTACCTGCACTCGGACACCCTCGAGTGGAGCTACGGCGGGATGAAGGGCCGTGAGTCGGAATGGCAGGATCAGCTCCACGGCCTCCCGAACACGTCGATGCTCCGCGAGGTGGCAATCGCCGGCTTTGACGGCATCTACATCGATCGTCGCGGGTACGGCGATCGAGCCAGCGAGCTCGAGAACGACCTCACCCAGGTGTTGGGTCCACCGTCGGTGACGAGCCCTGACACCAACCAGACCTTCTTCGACATCCGGGAGTACCGGATGGCGGTCGAGCGAGAGCTTGGGCCCGGCCTCGCACAAGAGCGTGACCGGGTCATTCGTCCGCCCCTGCGCTATTTGGACGGCTTCTATGCCAGCGAGTTTCCGAACGGCACGACCAGGCTCACGTGGGCGCGCGAGTCGGCTGAGCTGCTCGTCGACAACCGCTCGGGGGGGACGCGCGAGGCCGAGCTTTCCTTCGATTACGGCACCACCGCAGCTGGCGCATGGACCCTCACCCTCGCGGGCCCCGGGTTCGAACGCACGTTCCCTATTGGAGGCGGCGAAACACGAGCCACCGTCGACTTCGAAGCACCGCCGGGCGAAACGACGATCCACTTCTCGACGACAGCGCCAACGGACACACTGCCCGACGCGCGCGACCTGCACTTCCGACTCGTGAACGTCGATCTCCACTGGGATGCATAGCCCGCCGTCACTCGAAGTGCCGCGGTCACGCCAGTTCCCAGGAGACCCGGAGCATCTCCGCTCGCCAGCTAGGCTCCCGGTCCGATGAAGGTTGTCCTCCTCGCTGGGGGTCTCGGTACGCGCCTGCGCGAGGAGACCGAGTTCCGCCCCAAACCAATGGTCGATGTCGGTGGCAAGCCGATCCTCTGGCACATCATGAAGAACTTCGCGAGCTTCGGCTTCAACGAGTTCGTGATCTGCATCGGGTATCGCGGCGACGTCATCAAGGACTACTTCCTGAACTACGAGGCGCGCACCAACGACTTCACCGTGCACCTCGGCAGCAAGGACCAGATCGAGTACCACGGCGCGCACGAGGAATCCGACTGGACGGTCACCGTCGTCGAGACCGGTGCGGAGACGCAGACCGGCGGGCGGGTGAAGCGGGTCGCGCGGTTCCTCCAGGGCGAGCGGTTCATGGTCACCTACGGCGACGGCCTCGCGGACGTCGACGTGCCGGCGTTGCTCCGGTTCCACGAGAGCCACGGGCGGATGGCGACCATCACCACCGTCCGTCCTCTTTCGCGCTTCGGCGTCCTCGACCTCGAAGACGACGGCACCGTTCGCAACTTCCGCGAGAAGCCGCAGACCGACGACTACGTCAGCGCCGGGTTCTTCGTCTTCGAACCGCAGGTCCTCGACTACCTCGACGACGAGTGCATCCTCGAGCGTGAACCGCTGGAGCAGCTCGCGGCCGAGCGGCAGCTCGCGTCCTACCGGCACGAGGGCTTCTGGCAGCCGATGGACACCTTCCGGGAGTTCAAGATGCTCAACGACCTGTGGGACTCCGGCAAGGCGCCGTGGAAGGTGTGGTCATGACCGACCAGGAGTGGGCGGCGCGCCGCGTGCTCGTCACCGGCGCGACCGGAATGGTCGGCTCGTGGCTCGTCGAACATCTCGTGGCGGAAGGTGCGTTCGTCGTCGCGCTCGTCGCGGATCACGACCCCCGCTCGCAGCTTCTGCGCAGCGGCACGATCAACGAAATCGCCGTCGCGAACGGCCGACTCGAGGACCACGACGCCGTCGAGCGGTCGGTCAACGAGCACGACGTCGACACGATCTTCCACCTCGGCGCCCAGACGATCGTCGGCACCGCGCATCGCGCGCCGCGCCCGACGCTCGAGGCCAACATCCAGGGCACGTGGAACGTGCTCGAGGCGTGGCGACTCCACCCGGAGCTCGTGAAGGCGGTCGTCGTCGCGTCCAGCGACAAGGCGTACGGCGAGCAACCCGTGCTGCCCTACACCGAGGACATGAGCCTCACCGGGCGCCACCCCTACGAGGTGTCGAAATCGTGCACCGACCTCATCTCGCAGATGTACGCGCACACCTACGGCGCTCCGGTCGCGATCGCGCGCTGCGGCAACATCTACGGCGGCGGTGACCTCAACTGGAGCCGCATCGTCCCCGGCACGATCCGCTCACTGGTCCGCGGCGAGCAGCCGGTGCTGCGCAGCGACGGCAAGTTCCTTCGCGACTACCTCCACGTCGACGACGTCGTCGACTCGTACCTGACGCTCGCGCGGGCGCTGCATGCCGGCGAGGCCCGCGGTGAGGGCTACAACTTCAGCGACGAGCACCCGCTGAGCGTCATGGAGATCTACCGGGCCACGTGCGAGGCCGCCGGCCTCCCCGACGTCGAGCCGCTCGTGCTCGACAACGCGGTCGGCGAGATCCGCGATCAGTACCTCGACGCGAGCAAGGCGCGGGCCCAGCTGGGCTGGGGCGCCAAGGTCTCGCTCGAGGACGGGCTGCGCCGCACCGTCGCGTGGTACCGCGAGCTGCTGTCGTCCGACGCGGGCGCGCGACGTGGCTGACCGCGGCGAGGAGCTGCGCCAGCAGATCCTCCAGCTCGTCCGCGAGTACCACGGCGAGGCCTTCCCGGAGCGCCCGTTCCTCGGTGGCCTCTCCCCCGTCCCCGTCTCCGGCAAGGTCTTCGATGCGCACGAACTCGAGCTGCTCGTGGACTCGTCGCTCGACTTCTGGCTCACGACTGGGCGATACGCCGAGGAGTTCGAGCGTCGCTTCGCCGACGTCATGGGCGTGCGCCACGCACTCCTCTGCAACTCGGGCTCGTCGGCCAACCTGCTCGCGGTCAGCGCGCTGACGTCGCCGCGGCTCAAGAAGCTCCGCATGAAGGAAGGCGACGAGGTCATCACCGTCGCCGCCGGGTTCCCGACCACCCTCAACCCCATCCTTCAGAACCGCCTGACACCAGTGCTCGTCGATGCCGAACTCGGCACCTACGACGGCAACATGGACGCCGTCGCCGAGGCGATCGGACCGCGCACGCGTGCGATCGTCATGGCGCACACGCTCGGCAACCCGTTCGACCTCGGCCGCGTCATGGAACTCGCGGCAGCGCACGACCTCTGGGTCGTCGAGGACACCTGCGACGCGGTCGGCGCGCGGTACGACGGCAAGATCGTCGGATCGTTCGGCCACATCGCGACAACGAGCTTCTACCCCGCGCACCACATCACGATGGGCGAAGGCGGTGCAGTCGTCACCAACCGTGGCGCACTGAAGAAGATCCTCGAGTCGTTCCGCGATTGGGGTCGTGACTGCTGGTGCGCGCCGGGCAAGGACAATACGTGTGGCCGACGGTTCGACTGGCACCTCGGCGAGCTGCCCTATGGCTACGACCACAAGTACGTGTATTCGCACATCGGCTACAACTTGAAGGTCACCGACATGCAGGCGGCGGTGGGCGTAGCGCAGCTCGACAAGCTGCCCGCGTTCGTCGCGGATCGTCAGCGCAACTGGCAGTACCTGCGCGACGGGCTCGCCGATCTCGAGGAGTTCCTGATCCTGCCGGTCGCGACCGCGAACAGTGAGCCGAGCTGGTTCGGGTTCGCGCTCACGGTGCGCCCGGGCGCACCGTTCGGGCGGTTTGATCTGGTCCAGCACCTCGAGCAGCGGCGCATCGCCACCCGCCAGCTGTTCGGCGGTAATCTGCTTCGCCAACCTGCCTATCTCGGCCTACCGCATCGCGTTGTCGGTGATCTCACCAACGCCGATGTCATCACCGAAGGCACGTTCTGGCTCGGCGTCTATCCGGCGCTGACCAGCGAGATGCTCGACTACGTCATCGAGAGCATCCACGAGTTCGTGAGAGGAACAAGCGCATGACCATCAATCGCGACGTCTTCGACGAGTTGTTCGTGCTGGAGCTTGCGAACAACCACTGGGGAAGCCTCGAGCGCGGCAAGCGCATCGCGAGCGATTTCTCCAAGGTCGTGCGCTACAACAACGTCCGCGCGGCCATCAAGCTGCAGATCCGCGACGTCGACAACTTCATCCATCCGTCGTTCCGCGATCGCACCGACGTTCGTTACATCAAGAAGACGCTCGACACGAAGCTCTCGAAGGAAGACTTCATCGAGCTCACGGACCACATCCGCCGCAGCGGCTGCATCCCGATGGCAACCCCGTTCGACGAGAAGTCGGTCGACTTCTGCGTCGAGCTCGGCATGCCGCTGCTCAAGCTGGCGTCGTCTGATCTCAACGACTGGGTGCTCATCGAGAAGATCGGCAAGTCACGCCTTCCGGTCATCGCATCGACCGGTGGGTCGTCGCTCAAGGACGTCGACGATCTCGTGACCTTCTTCGAGCACCGCCAGATCCCCCTCGCGCTCAACCACTGCGTCTCGCTCTACCCGAGCGAGGACAGCGAGCTGGAGATGAACCAGATCGATTTCCTTCGGCGCCGCTACCCCAACATCACCATCGGGTTCTCGACGCACGAGTACCACGACTGGTCGTCCTCGATCATGATCGCCTACGCCAAGGGCGCGCGAACGTTCGAGCGCCACATCGACATCGACGCCGACGGCATCGCCGTTTCGCCCTACTGCACGACCCCCGAGCAATGCGACGAGTGGTTCAAGGCCTTCCACAAGGTCAAGGAGATGTGCGGCGCGTCGGGCGAGACCAAGCGCATCCCGAGCAAGGGCGAGGTCGAGTACCTCGACGGTCTGGTGCGCGGCGTGTACGCCGCCCGCGATCTGCGGCCTGGCGAGATCCTCCGTGAGGACGACGTTTTCCTCGCGGTGCCTCTGCTGAAAGGCCAGCTCTCCTGTCGCGAGCTCATCGCCGGCGAGGTCATCGCGCAGCCTGTCACGAAGGGCGCCGCGGTCACGATCGGCGTGCTCGACAACCCCTACTCCCGCAACCCCAGCCTGAGCTCCTACATCATGGAGCGCGGTCTCGATCCCGAGATGTGATGAGCAACCCTCCCCCTGATGCCCCGGTGAAGTACGCCGAGCTGGTCATGGACTGGCTCAGCGACCTTGGCTACACGCACTGCTTCTTCGTCGCGGGAGGCAACATCATGCACCTCCTCGATGGCGCGCGAACGCGGATGGAGTGCGTGCCGTTCGTGCACGAGGTGGCTGCGGGCATCGCGGCGGAGTACTTCAACGAGGCCAAGGGCGAGGGACGCGCGTTCGCGCTCGTCACCGCGGGCCCGGGGCTCACCAACATCGTCACCGCGATGGCCGGCGCCTGGCTCGAGAGCCGTGAACTACTCGTCGTCGGCGGGCAGGTGAAGAGCACCGACCTCGCCACCGACGGCGTGCGCCAGCGCGGCATCCAGGAGATCGACGGCGTCGCCATCAGCAAGCCGATCGCGGTCGAGGCGATTCGCATCGAGCAGCCGGTCAGCCGCAAGGAGTTCGTCACCAGCGTCGAGCGCGGCCGTCAGGGCCGCCCGGGGCCCGTCTTCATCGAGCTGTGCCTCGATGCCCAGGGCGCGCCGGTCGATCCCCGTGTGCTCGACGAAGCGGCACCGGTCACCGTGGGCGCATCGGACGAAGCCGTCGAGGCGTCGCGCCAGGCCGTCGCCGATGTCGTGCGGCTCACGCAACAGGCCGAGCGACCGGTGTGGCTGCTGGGCGGCGGCGTCTCCCGCCAGACCGCCACCGAGCTCGCCGACGCGCTCGTCGCCACCGGCGTCCCCGTGATGACCACCTGGAATGCCGCGGACCGCGTCGACACAGATGTCACGACGTACCTCGGCCGTCCGAACACGTGGGGCCAGCGGTCTGCCAACGTGATCCTCGCCCAGGCTGACCTCATCGTCGCGCTCGGCACCCGACTCGGGCTGCAGCAAACCGGCTTCAACTGGCAGGCCTGGGGCGCCAACGCCAAGGTCGTCCAGGTCGACGTGGACCGCAGCGAGCTTGACAAAGGCCACCCGCGCGTCGACCTCGCGATCGAGGGCGACGCCGACACGTTGCTGCGCGGCCTCGTCGCCGCCGAGTACCCGTCGTACGACGAGTGGCTCTCGTTCGGGCGTGAGGTGCGCGCGCTCATCCCGCTGCGCGATCCGGCCAACGTGACGGCACCCGGCTACGTGTGCCCGTACCGCTTCTACACGGCGCTGTCCGAGGTCGCCACGCCCGACGACGTGCTGATCCCGTGCTCGAGCGGCGGCGCGAACTCGACCGCGATGCAAACGATCAACCAGAAGGCCGGTCAGGTCGTCATCACCGACAAGGGTCTCGCGAGCATGGGCTACGGGCTGTCTGGCGCGATCGGCGCCGCGCTCGCATGGCCCGGTCGCCGCACGATCATCGTCGAGGGTGACGGCGGGTTCATCCAGAACCTGCAGGAGCTCGCCACGGTCGCCGTCAACGACCTCAACCTCAAGCTGTTCATCTTCAGCAACGAGGGCTACGCGTCGATCCGCATGACGCAGCGCAACTACTTCGGCGGCGCGTACCTCGGGTGCGACACGAAGACCGGCCTCGGCTTCCCGCAGTGGCCCCTGCTGTTCGCGGCGTTCGGCATCCCGCTGCTCGACCTCGACGAGCGCGCGCTCGACAGCGACGAGTTCCGGGCCGCGTTCGCGGCTCCCGGCCCGCACGCGTTCATCGTGCCGGTCGATCCCGAGCAGACCTACTTTCCCAAGGTCACGAGCCGCATCACGGCCACCGGCAGCATGGAGTCCAACCCCTTGCACCTGATGTCGCCCGACCTGCCCGACGAGATCGCCACGCGCGTCTTCAGGTATCTGTGATGTCCGGGCCGGCACCCCGCAAGCTCATCTCGATCGTCACGCCCGCGTACAACGAGTCGGATTGCGTCGAGGAGCTCGCGCGCCGCATCCGCACGGTCTTCGCCGACCTCGAGGATCGCTACGACTTCGAGTGCATCATCGTCGAGAACGGCTCGCACGACGACACGTACGAGAAGCTCCTCCGAATCCATGACGAGGACCCGCGGTTCAAGGTCATCCAACTCTCGAGGAACTTCTACATGGAGGGCGGTCTGATCGCCGGCCTCGAGCACGCCACCGGCGATGCATGCGTGGTCATGGCGTCCGACCTGCAGGACCCGCCCGAGATGATCCCCGATTTCATCGCCAAGTGGGAAGAGGGCTACGAGAACATCTATCAGGTCGTTTCGAAGCGAACCGACAACGGGCCCTTCCGCAAGGCTGCAGCGGCGAGCTTCTATTGGATCATCAACAAGGTCAGCGACACGCCGGTCCCCCGCAACGCCAGTGACTTCCGGCTGGTCGACCGCCGGGCGTACGAGACGTTCAACTCGATGCCAGAGCGCAACAAGATGATCCGCGCCATGTGGGGTTGGGTCGGGTTCCGCTCCACGGGCATCGAGCGCGAACGCCCCCCGCGCCACGGCGGCAAGTCGCAGTTCAAGGTGCTCGCCACGACGGGCTTCGCGATCCGCGGGATCCTCGCCAGCTCGCGCCTTCCTCTGAAGCTCATCCCCTTCGCCGGGCTCGGTCTGTCCTTCCTGTCGTTCGCCGGGCTCGTGGGCTACATGATCCGTGCGCTGTTCTTCGGCGTTCCGTTCCCCGGCTTCGGCACGATCGTCTGTCTCGCCCTTCTGATGTTCGGCTTCCTGTTCCTGCTGCTGGGCGTCGTGAGCGAGTACATCGGCATGATCTTCGAAGAGGTTCGCGGCCGACCGTCGTATGTGATCCGTCGCACCCACGGTCTCGGCGACGACGGCGTCTCGGAACCCGGGACGTCCGAACGGCCGGAGTCGGTGCCGTTCAGCGCGCGAGCTGGATGATCGGGTTCGGCAGCCCGAGCCCGTCGCGGATCGCGGCGATGATCGAGTCGTCGTGCAGCATCGATGTGATCACGATCGGGGCGTCGGGCAGCTCGCGCACGCGCTCCGGAGCTTCCACCACCCACTGACCGAGGTGCAGGCCCTGCTTCTGCGTTGATCCGTCGACCACCGCGACGATGGGCGCCCGGGCGAGCACTGACTCGCGCAGCAGCTTCATGCCCAGCTGACCGGCCCCCCACACGACGACAGCCGGCGCTCCCTGCAGCTCCTCGCGCAGCGCGGCGTCGATGCGACGTAGGTGTGCGGCCGACGCGTCGACGTACTTCACGAGGCCGTCGACAAGAGACTCGTCACGCTCGATCGATCGCACCGACGCGGGCGGACTGGCACGGCGCCACAAGCCGTAGATGGCGGGATAGGTGTGGGTCGCCGAGCACCCAATGACCTTCTCGCCGGACTCGACGACCTCGAAGCCCGCCTGCGCCATCGCAAGACCGAGCGTGGGCAACGAGAAGTGGTTGATGTGCTCGGTGTTGAAGTCCTGAAACGGCGCGGCGAGGTGATCCACGTAGTGGCGGGCGTCAGGGACCTCGACATAGGCGAGGCCGCCGTCGTCGAGCAGGTCGCACAACTTCTTCACCGCAACGTCCAGGTCGGCGATGTGCTCGAACACGTGCGTCAGCGTGACCAAGCCGAACGTGCCCAGATCCGGCGGCGGAACGGTGAACGATCCAGCAACGGCACGGACCCGGTGGACGCGACGGGCGATCGCGACGGCTTCGGGCGACGGGTCGAGGCCGACGAGATCGGTGAACCCCTCTGCCTTCAGGAACCCCAGCAGTGCGCCGGTCGCGCATCCCGCATCGAGTGTACGGGCGGCGCGATCGGGCACCATCGACGCGAGGTAGGCGGCCGTCCCGCGCAGGCGATCGAGATCCCACGCCGGTTCCGCCGGAGGCGGGCCGTCGTCGTCGGCCTCTGCAGTAGCGTCCTCACCGCCGTGGTCGACGTACTTCGAGTGATCGCGGTAGGCCTCGTCGATGCGCGCCTGTGCGGTCGCCGCATCGGCGAACCCTGCACCGCAGCAGAGGCAGCTGACCACGTCGAACTCGTCCGGCACGTCCAGTTCGTCGGGCACGAGAAACTGCTGCGTGTGCAAGACCTCGGCATCGGTTCCCCCGCACACCGGGCAGGCTCGTACCGTCTGCTTGATCATCGGACGTGGCACCGTCAGCCGAGGAGGACGAGCTCATTGGGGAGCTCGTGCACGTCACGGATGGCGTTCGCGATCGACTCGGCGTGATGCAGCGAGGCGACCACGATCGGGACGTCGGGGTCGCTCACGTCGCTTGGGGCCAACACGACGTGCTCGCCGAAGTGCATGCCCTGCTTGCCAGGCGAGGCATCGATGATGCCGAGCATCTTCACCTGCGAGCGCAGTGGTTCGATGCCCATCAGCCGCATCGCTACGTTGCCGGCACCCCAGACGTAGGCCTTGCCGGCGGGCGAGAGCTTCGCGTCGAGCGTGGCGCAGATGTCGTCGAGCAAGGCCTCGGAGTCGTCGAGGTAACGCTGGATCGCCGCACGGAGCCCATCGTCGTAGGCAGGTGCGGGCGCACTGCCATCGGCGTCGGAGGCGCGGCGCCACAAGCCGAACACCGCCGGGTAGTTGTTGCTCGCGGAGTTGGGCACGACGGACTGGTGGTGCTCGACCTCTTCGAGACCGTGGGCACCGAGCACGCGGCGGAGTGACTCCAACGAGAAGTGGTTTATGTGCTCGTTGTTGAAGTCGTGGAAGGGAGCCACGAGGTAGTCGGCATAGCGCGTCGCATCGGGGACCTCGATGTAGAGCAAGCCGTCCTCTGCCAACAACGAAGCCAGCGCACGAACGGCACCTTGGACGTCGAGGATGTGCTCCAGCACGTGCGAGAGCACGACGAGATCGAACCGCCCAATCTCGTCGGGCGGATCGAGCAGCGATCCAGCGACACCCGGGATGCCGTAGAAGCGCTCGAGCATCGCGACAGCTTGCGGCGATGGGTCCAGACCGACCAACGACGTGAAACCTTCGGCCTTCATGAAGCCGAGCAGCGCGCCGGTCGCGCAACCGGCGTCGAGGACCCGAAGGTCGTGGTCGGGTAGTCGACCGGCGAGGTAGCGCGCGGTGGACTGCAGGCGTGCCGCGTCCCAAGGAGCGACGCTCGGCGGCTCGACGTCATCCGGCAGCGTGACGATGTCGGTCGACGCGGCGTACTTCGAGTGGTCGCGGTAGGCCTCGTCGACCGTCGCCTGCTCGGCGGCCACGTCGGCATACACGAAGCCGCAGGCGGCGCACGACACCACCTCGTCCGCGTTCGTCACCACCAGTTCGTCGGGCACGACAAGTGTCTGCCGATGGATGACCTCGGCCTTCGTGGCGCCGCAGACGGGGCAAGCACGAACAGCGGTTGGTGGCGTGGCGCCGGGCATCACGAACGGACTTCCCCCGAGGTCGGTATGGCGGCTTCGACCCTACCGCACGCCGATCCGCTGGCCGCGCGCTGCACGCTCAGCCTCCCCGAGCCATCACCGCGAAACCACGGTCGCTCGCGATGGGCTCGTAGCCAGCTTCGTCGAGTCGTTGGCGAACCTCCGGATAACCGTACGGCTCGGCGATGTACACGATCGCCGTCGGATTGTCGTCCAGACTGTCCATGACCTCGTCCAGCTCAGGGTAGGTGGCGAACGGCAGGGTTGAGATCGGTATTACGTCTCGCACACCTGCGGCGTTCGCGATCGTCTTGGGCCAGGGCGACACGATCGCGACGGCGGAGCCACGTGGGCTGTGCGCCCGAACCACCGCGACAAGATCGACGCCGCTCAGCATGATGGCTTCGGTGTCAGTCCGCCCGTCTCGGAGACGCCGCCACTCGGCGCCTGTGGCGGGCGGCGACATCACCTGAGTGAATGCGGTCAACGACATGGTGCTGAGAACCACGAGGGAAAGCGCGGCTTCTCGACGTTGCCGAAGATCCGAACGCCCGGCCTTGATGCAAAGGAGCACCAGGCATATGCCCCAGGTGAAGAACTGGGCACCGGCGAGGGTCGATATCACCGGACGGTTCGCGTAGTACGCCATCGAACCGATGCCGACGACCCCGACGAACTGGAGCGCCACGTCCACGGCCCGTCGGGACGAACGCACTCCATAGACCAGGGAGGCCGATCCGACGAGAAAGGAGACCAAGTAGGTGCCGATGATTACGATGTGGAAGTCAAACACGTCACCGAGAGGCAACGCGATTATGCCGCCTGCATATGAGCGTGTCCCGGCGGTCAAGCCCCACAGATCGGGAACCCGCCGCGCCAGCACAAGGCAGACAAGGGTGACCGCGACGATCGCCCCGAGCATGCCGAGCAGCGCCGAGCGCAGGAATTGCCACCAATCCCAGAGCCATGGCCGTAGCGCTGACGCCGCCCCTTGCCACGAGGCCATTGCGACCGCCGCGCCGATAAGCGCCAGCGTCCCGAAGTCGGGGTTGTTCAACGCCACGAGAGCGCCGACGAAGCCCGTGAGCGCGGCGACCCGTCGAGTCGGGTGACGTAAGCCGATCACCGCAAGGTTTGCCATGAGGACGACGCCGAGGAAGCGCAGCGGCATTATCTGGTGGTAGGAGAATGCATCGTTGACAACGCGCAGGTCGCCGTTTCGCGTCGGCATTCCCGCTGGGATTCGCCCTGCTGCGGTCGTCCCGACGACCAGCGCAGTCCCGACGAATGCCCAGCGCCCTCGGACGATCATGCGGAGGAGCGTGTAAGTCCCGAACAACGTCAGCACGGTACAAACGGTCAACAGCCACGTGATCACCGACGGGCCGTTGAGGCCTGCCCGAACGAAGGGCCAGGCGACGTAGCCGAGGAGATTTGAGTAGGTGGCCTTGTAGCCCAGCAGAGGGTGCGAGCCCACCGACGGAGCGAGCAGCTCGTTCGTGAGGTACGACGTGTTGCCCGGGTCCTTGAGCGAGTTCGGGGTCTCGAAGATCGAGATTGCGAACCTCGCGGCCACGATGGTGGCCGCGGCGAGGATCGCCCACTCACCGATCCGTCTTGCCTTCATCGGCAACGAAGCTATGGAGAACCTGTTGGACACGACGACGAGCGTCAGTGCACATGCGGCGATCGTACTCACGACCAGGGTCGTACGATCCCAGGTGAGCACTTTGATTGTCCACAGCCGCGGGTTGAGGTACATCGCCCTGAGAGCTATGACCGCGAGTGGCACCTGCGCGATGAATCCGATGTTCCGAACGGTTTGACCTGAGAGGTTCCGGAGCAACCGGAACATCGCGAGCGCGACGACGATGCTGACAATCGCGCCGGCACCGATGAGCATCACGAACAGCCTCTGCCGACCAGTTGACAGCAACGGGAACGAGCCGGTCGGCTGATAGCTGGGGAACAGGACGTCGGGACGAACCGGCTGCTCGGAACTCGGGGCGGCGGCCGCCCACACGATCGCGGCCACCGCGGTCGCCACACATGCCCCTACGGCCATTGAGGCGATACCACGCGACCTCAGCGTGTTAGAACCGATCTCGACCTTGGACTCCGTGTCACTTGCCCCGAGGTCCTGACCGCGGACGAGGGTCGAACTATTCAAGATCGTCTCGCTGGCCCGCAAGGATCACTCGGGCATGATGGCACATCAGCAGGTCTGAATAGCGAGTGTCCCCGTGAACTTCGCGCCCGAGTTCTCCGCACTCCAAGACCGACGACTGGGGGTTTCGCGCTGCTCGCATCAACCTGTCCAGCGCTGAACGCTACGACTCGCCAGCTCGGTCGTCCGCCGTGCATTCGCCATCGCCGGGCGCGTCGACGCGTCAGGAGGTAGCGACTGTGCCACAGCGGTGCCAGCGCATGGTGCGGCGGATCGCGTCGTCGAGCGGCACGGTCTCGATCACACCGAGCTCCCGCTTGATGCGATCGACGCTCGGCACGTAGCGGCTTGGCGGCACGCCGGGGCGCGGCGTGCCGCGCACTTCGACCTCGACCTGAGGTCCAGCAACGCCCGCGACCGTTCGCGCCAAGGCAGCGATATCGAGATCGGCGTCCGAGCCGATGTTGTACGCCCGCACCGGTTGACCGTCGACGAGCACGCGCCAGCACCAGGCGACCATGTCAGAGGCGTAGAGGTAGCTGCGGAACGGCGTGCCGTCGCCGCCCACCACGATGGGCCCACCCGCCATCGCGTCGCGGATGAAGTTGCCGACCGCGAAGTGCGCGTCGATCGGCAGGTAGGGGCCGACGAACGCGAACAGGCGACCGATCTTGGCGACCGGGCCGCCGCCCTTCGTCGCGGCCGCGCACAGCAGCTCCGCCAGGCGCTTCGCCTCGTGATACGCCGCACCCACGTCGAGCGGATCGGGAGCGCCGAGGTACTCCTCCGGAACGTGCGTGACATCCGGCGGCTGCGCGCCGTAGACCGCTCCCGAGCTCGTGAAGAGCAACGGGATCGCGCCGCTCGGCGCGAGCCGGTCGAGGACGTGCCGCGTCCCGTCGACGACGATGCCGATCATCTCGGCCGGATCCGATGCGTTCAGCGCAGCACTGGCGGGAGTCGCCGCGTGGATCGCGAGGTCGACGGCGCTCGGCAACGGCTCGAACGTCCGCACGTCGCCCTCGACGAAGTCGAGCGACGGGTGCTGCGCGAGGTGCGGCGACGTCCGCGCGAATGCCGCCGCGTCGCGCGTGAGGATCGTGGCCCGCGTGTCGAGCGCAAGGCGGTCCACCGCCCAGGTGAGGGACTCGAGCAGCCAGGAGCCGACGAACCCGGTCGCTCCCGTGATGAACAGATGTTGCCCATCGAGTGAGCGGAGCGCATCGCCGGCCTGGTCGAGCACGCCGTCGAGGTCGTCCGCGAGCGCGCGATCTTCAGAACCCATAGGTCGCTCAGCGGCCGAGCATCCGTCGGAGTCGGCCCGCGGCCTTCTGGGCGACGAGCTTCGGACCGCCGTTGCTCACGAGCGCGCTCACGATCCGTAGGTCCTGCATCAGGCCGCCGCGCTCCTGCCAGGTCGGGCGTGGCTTCTCGACGCCGGGCAGCGCGACCGCGGCCAGCAGGTCGGGCGCGCGCCGCGGGTTGCGGCAGAACTCGACGATCGGGCGCAGCACCTTCGACCAGCGCAGGTCGTCCGCGAGGCCGGCGGCGTTGGCGCGGCACCGCGCGCGCAACTCGGTGTCGTCCAGCATGCGGAAGAGCGCAGCCTCGAGCGCGTCGACGTCTTCTGCCGGCACGGTGAGCCCGACCGGCGTGGCCGCGATCATGTCGGCGAAGGAGTCGCCACCGGTCGTGACGATCGGCAGCGAAGCCCAGAGGTAGTCGAGGATGCGCGTGCGGAACGAGAACGCTGTCTCGACATGGTCGAAGTGCGTCGAGACGCCCACGTCGGCCTCGAGCAAGTAGTTCTGGCGATCGTCGTACGCCACCCACTGCTCGTTGAAGAACACGTGCGTGCCGACGAGACCGAGGTCGGCCGCGAGGCGACGCGCCTGCGTCACCATTCGCATCTCGGGCACGTTCGGGTTCGGATGCTGCACACCGAGGAAGAACAGCCGGACGTTCGGCCGCCGGACCCGCAGCTTGTCGACGGCGCGGATGAGCGTGAGCGGGTCGAACCAGTTGTAGATGCCGCCGCCCCAGAGGATCACCTCGTCGTCAGGGCCGATGCCCGGCACCACGCCCTTGATCGCGGCGCGTTGGTGCACCGGCGGCTCGTCGGTGACACCGAACGGCGCGAGGTCGATTAGCCCGGACAGGCTGGGGCTGGCGTCGTAGGTGACGGGGTTGATGCGGCCGACCGCGGACATCTGGCCGAGCCAGAAGTCGCGCTGCTTGTCGCTGGCGCAGAGGAAGTAGTCGCCGCGCGACAACTGCTGGTTGAGCACGAGCGTCGAGGCGAGCACCGTCTCGCGCCGCTCCTCCTCGCCGAGGTCGCGCGCTTGCTCGAGCTGCTCGAGGTGGAAGGGGTCGTAGATGTCGACGACGATGATCTTCTTCGAGGCGGCGATCACCGGGTACTCGTGCATGATGTAGCCCTGGAAGACGACGATGTCGCACCAGGACTCGAGCTCGGCCATGCGTGCGGTGTCGACCGTGCCGGTGGCGAAGTCGGCGTGGTGGAGCTCGCAGCCAACCGTCGACACGAGCTGCACGTCGTGCTCGCGCGAGAGCGCGAGCGAGATCTGCCACGCGCGAATCGCCGGGCCGGCCATGCGCGGCGTGAGGTTGTCGCCGGTGACGACCAGCACCTTGCGCCGCGGCGCGAAGCTCTTCGCGATGTCGAGTGCGTCGACCACGCCGGCGAACCCCTCGGTGAAGGCGGGCTCGGCGATGTTCGGGTGCAATGGCAGGCGGAACATGCGCAGCAACTCGCTGTCAGGTCGCGTCCGCGCCCGCTGCAGCTGCGCGCGGGTCGCGGCGAGGCTCGGCATCCACTCGACGAGCGCGTCGATCGCGAACATCGGTGCTGCCGCCTGCTTCGAGAGGACGACGGTGTCTTCGGCCTCACCGCTCACGCCACGCTGGAGGTCGAGTGCGTGGGCGTCGACGCCGCCCAGCGCCACCCCGCGACGAACCGCCAGCGACTGCGCCGCAGCCAGCATGCGCGGCATGTTGGCGTCGTCGTAGTTCTTGAAGATGGTGAAGAGCGCGTTGCGCTCGAGGAGGTAGTGCTCGCGCCAGTTCGCGAACTGCGACATCGACGCGTGGTGGCGGTGGAAGACGAGCGACTGGGGCACGAACCGCACGCGCCACCCGAGCATCCACAGCCGCCAACCGAGGTCGACGTCCTCGAAGAACATGAAGTAGCGGTCGTCGAACCCACCGGCCGACTCGAAGACGGCCTTCGGGAGCACCATCGCCGCCCCCGATGCGAACAGCACGTCGTGCGCGACGTCGAAGGAAGGATCGTTCGGCGCACCGACGTGCAACTTGAAGCCGTGGCCGTAGAAGGACAGCGCGGCATCGACGAAGTCGATGGCATCGCCCTCCCACGTGAGCACCTTGCTCGCCACGCACCCGAGGTCGGGGTTGGCACGCAGCTCGTCGGTGGCCGCACGCAACCAGCCGCGGTCGGGCCGAGCGTCGTTGTTGAGGAACGCGACGTACTCCCCCGTCGCTGCCGTGACACCGCGGTTGCATCCGCCGGCGAAACCCGTGTTCTCGTCGAGCTCGAGCAGCAAGACGTCTGGATGCGCAGCGCGGATTCGCGCCGCGCTGCCGTCGCCCGAGTTGTTCTCGACGACCACGATCTCGAGGCGGTCCGCCGGCCAATCCAGCCCGCGCAGCCCGTCGATGCAGGTGACGGTGTCGTCGGCGCCCTTGTAGTTGACGATGACGACGGAGACGAGCGGCTCCCGACGGGCGACGGTCTCGTCGCTCACGACGGCACCGGCGGGAGCTCGTCGCCGTGCCAGCGGCCGCCGAGCGAGACGACGCCGTCCTCGTCCGGTGGGTCGCCGCGCTGGACGTAGAAGCGCATGAAGCGATGCCGCACGTCGTACGGGTGACTGCACTCGAAGTCGAAGAACGTCGCGCTCAACTCGTAGCCGCCCTGCACGAGCATGAGGCGATCGACGACGTAGTCGACGCTGCCGTAGCCCTGCACGATGTCGGGCACCTGCCCGTGCACACGCGTGTTGGCCGCGCCGATGAGCGCACCGTGGACGGTGTGGAACTCCAGGCGCCACACCGGCTTGTGCACCGGCTGCGGCGCGTGCCAGTGCACGCGGAAGATGCACGGCTCACCCGTGGTCAAGCCGGTCGACGGCCGCCCGTCGATGTCGAGGATCTCGACGCCCTCGATGGTGGCGCCGCCTTCGCCGAAGCGCATGCCGTGCTCGCCGTCGCGCTCCGCCATCTCGACGCCACCGAGGTAGGTGTCGATCACGTCGTCGGCGGGGCCGGTCGCGAGGAGCTTGCCGTGGTCGAGCAGCGCGACCTCGTCGCAGAGCTCGCGCAGCGACCCCAGCGCGTGCGACACGATGACGATCGTCTTGCCCGAGGACTTCAGCTCGATGAACTTCTCTGCGCACTTACGCTGGAACTGCTCGTCCCCGACCGTGAGCACCTCGTCGACGAGGAGCAGGTCGGGGTCGACGTTGATGGCGACCGAGAAGCCGAGCTTCACGTACATGCCCGAGGAGTAGTCCTTCACGGGCGTGTCGATGCGGTCCTGCTGGTTCGAGTCGGCGAACGCGAAGTCGACGATGCCGTCGAAACGCTGGTCGATCTCCCTCTTGGAGAGACCGAGGATCGAACCGTTGAGGTAGACGTTGTCGCGACCCGTCAGCTCGGGATGGAATCCCGCGCCCAGCTCGAGCAGCGCGGAGATCTTGCCGACCGTGGTGACGGTGCCGACATCCGGCGTGAGGATGCGGGCGAGGCACTTGAGCATCGTGCTCTTGCCCGAGCCGTTCTCGCCGATGATGCCGTAGGTGCTGCCCTTCGGAACCTGGAAGGACACTTCGTCGAGCGCCATGAGCTCGGTGAACTTCGCGCGCCGACCGCGCATGAACGCGCTCTTCAGGCTCTGGTTGCGCTCGTGGTAGAGGCGGAACCGCTTCGACACGCCGTCGACGGTGATCGCGGGCTCGACCATCAGAGCTCCTCGGCCAGGCGCATCTCGAACTTCCGGAACACCCACATGCCGACGGCCAGGCTCCCCGCCGACCACGCGATGAGGTACGTCCAGTTCTGCCACGTCGGCCAGCGAAGGTCGTAAAGCACGTGGTGAAACGCCTCGATGAACTGCACGGTGGGGTTCGCGGTGTAGAGCCGGCGGAGCAGGGGCTTGCCTTCGAGTGCGTCGTACACGAGCTTGATCGGGTACACGATCGGCGTCATGTAGAAGAGCACCTGCAGCAGGATGGCCCCCACGAGGTACTGCACATCGCGGAAGTAGACGTTGAGCACCGAGAGGATCAGACCGAGGCCGAGCACGAACACGGTCATGATCGCGACGAGCGCGAACACGACAGGTATCCACGGGAAGATGTTGCTGCCGAGCAGCAGCAGGATCACGCCCAGCACGCCGAGCTCGATGAGGAAGCTCGTGAGGTTCGAGACGACCAGCGAGATCACGAGGCCTTCGCGCGGGAAGTACACCTTCTTGATCAAGCCGGCGTTGCCGACGAGCACCGACATCGCGCCGTTGATGCAGATGTTGAAGTAGTTCCACGCGAGCAGGCCGCAGAGCAGGAACGTGGCGTAGTTCGACAGCCCGCTCGGCTCACCCGTGGGTGCCTGGGCCTTGAAGAAGTACTTGAAGACGACCGTGTAGATGCCCACCGTGGCCAGCGGGTTGAGCAACGACCACGTCCAGCCGAGCACGGAGCGCTTGTACCGAGTGCGCAGCTCGCGGAGGGTCAGATTGGTGATGAGCTCCCGCGAAGCGGCGATCTCACTGACGGTCGACACGGATGACACACTCCGGTAGGGACGGACCGAGGCTAGCGGAGGCGAACCCCACCCCCTCGCCATCCGTGGGCCGCTGGACGCCCTCGGTTCACCTGACGGGGTGATGTCGGTCACCGTCACTTCGCACAAAGGGACTGCCGCGCACCCGGCCGGAAGGGTTCACCCGTCTAGATTTCACGTGGTGACTTCCCCGCCCCACCGGCCCCGCCGAATCGGCGCGCCCGTCGCGCTCCTCGCGCTGTCGCTGCTCGTGCCGCTCCTCGGCTGGAGCGCACCCGCGCTCGCCGCGCCCGCCGAGGCTGCTCCGTTCGTCGCCCCGAGCGCCGACGCGGGCGCGGTGCCGTTGCGCGCGGACACGGAGTCGCTGTCGGTCGGCGACGCAGGGGCCTCCGCGCTCACGGTCCAGGGTCTCACCGCGGCCGGGCTCACGCGCACCGACGTCGATCCGTTCGTCGCCATCGGCTTCAGCTGGAGTGGCGGCGGTGACGAGCTGGGCATCCGGGTGCGGCTGGCCGACGGGTCATGGACGCCCGACAACGACCTGCACGCCGAGTTCGCCGAGGGCGACGGCGGCATCGAACCGACTGCGGGCGGTCGCCAGTACACCGATCCCCTCGCCGTCGGCGGGACGGCCACCGGCTACGAGCTGACGCTGCCGGAAAGCCTCACCGACCTCCAGGTGCACTACGTCCGTGAGGATCCGTTCGCGTCCTCGCGCCTCGAAGCCGCAGGTGCGGCCGACGGCATCCCGGGCCCGGACGGCATCCGCTCGCGCGCGGCGTGGGGCGCCCGCGAACGCGTGCAGACGGGCTGCGGCTCCGGGTCGCACCCGGAAGGGCTCGCCTGCGTCGCCGACAGCGGTGTCAACAACGCGGTCGTGCACCACACGGTCAACGCGAACGACTACTCCGCGGCGGCGGTGCCCCAGATGCTGCGCGCGATCCAGACGTTCCACATGGACGTCCGCGGCTGGGACGACATCGCCTACAACTTCGTCGTCGATCGCTTCGGCACGATCTGGGAAGGTCGCGGCGGAGGCGCCGATCGCGCGGTCGTCGGGGCGCACGTCGCGGGCTTCAACACGGGCTCGGTCGGTGTGTCGGTGCTGGGCACGTTCGACAACGCGGCGCCGTCTGCGGCGAGCCTCGAGGGCGTCGCGCAGGTCATCGCGTGGAAGCTCGCGCAGCGCAACGTCGACCCGATGGGCAGCACGGTGCTGCTCAGCCGCGGCGGCGACATCCATCCGCCGGGCGCGCTCGTGCCGATGGACAACATCGCCTCGCACCGCGACCTCGGGCAGACGAGCTGCCCCGGCCAGCTCCTCTACGCCCGCCTGCCCGAGATCCGCCAGCGGGTCGCGCAGCTCATGCCGCTGTACACCGGCGAGGTGCCCGACGCCGATCGCAGCAACGGCCAGCTGCGCATCGGCGGGTTCGCGCTGCGTCGCGACACCGCCGCGCCGGTTGCCGTGCGCCTCGAGATCGACGGCGCCACGGTCGCGACCGGCACCGCGAACGCGCCCCGCACCGACATGGCCGAACGCTGGGGCGCCCTCGGCGCCAACCACGGCTTCGAGTTCACGCTGCCGGTGAGCCTCTCGATGCGCCGAGCGTGCGTCTTCGAGCAGGCGAGCGGCACGCTCATCGGCTGTCGCGACGTCAACCCGGTGACACCCCCGTTCGGTGACTTCACCTCCGCCATCGGGAGCACCGGCCCCCCTCGCATCGACATCGGCGGGTGGGCGATCGAACCCGACGACAGCGGCAACTCGCCGTTGCACGTCTACGTCGACGGTGCGTTCGCCGCCACCGTCTGGACAGGGGTCGCGCGCCCGGACGTCGCGGCGAGCTACCCGCGCTACGGCGGCACCCGCGGCTTCGCCGCGACGCTGCCGACGACGCTCGGTGCGCACGCCGTCTGCGTGTACGCCATCAACGTGCCCGCCGGCAACCACACCTCGCTCGGCTGCCGATCGGTCGGCGTCGGGCAGGTCGACAACGCGGTGCCCCGCGGCTCGCTCGACGTCGTTCGCATGCAGGGTCGCGACGTGAGCGTGCAGGGCTGGGCGCTCGATCAGGACACCACCGGGCCGATCCCCGTGCACGTCTACGTCGACGGCGCGCTCTCGACGACGCTCACCGCGAACATCCCGCGCGCCGACATCGCGCAGGCGTTCCCGGGCTCGGGCGCAGCGCACGG